>JABUQX010068714.1:0-32184 GCA_015478945.1 Trachelipus rathkii | reverse complement strand
CAGTCGGGACCCCCTCGTTGGGGGTCCAGACACCGGCTTTACGGGACTTTATAAACCGTCCATTTTGCGAGATCTACACCCGTCCGCTAATAACATATATTTTGATACTTAATATGGGACTAAACGAACTATTATTAACTCAGCACCCGCAACCGGTTCCAGCACCGGTTCGCCCGATGCCAACTCCGGACTCCTCTGACTTCAGCCTCCTTCTCCACTCACTTTCCTTCCTCTTGACTCCTCCTCGTCCTCCCATCTTCCTCCTTTTTCTGCCATCTGCCCTTTTCTGTCCTTCCTCTGTTTGCTTCCATTCATTTCTCTTTTTTTTCAGAGGGACCCCCCTCCGGGGAAGAAATCCCTGATCTCCGAGACCGAATCCGCACTCGAATCCTTCTCCACTTCCGTCCTCTATCTCAGCCTCCAAATTTCAGCCTTCTACGCACATTTCAATTTACGTACCCCAGCGTCCCCTCCCCCTTAAGGGACAAGATGAGGCTGGACGTCATGGCGGTAACGTCAACTCCTGGGACGCGCGGGGCATAACGGCATTATTAATCCTATATTTAATTTATCATATTCTAATACTTATTTATGTTTTTACTTATTTATTTATTATTATTATTTATTATATTTAAATTAATTAATTAATATAACTTTATTTTTTTATTTATTTTTTTTTATTGTTTTCTGACCGGAACATTATGAAATTTTTTCGTTCGCGGAGAGGGGAAGAAATTCCCACAGTAATTAACTCTCCGCAGACGCCCACGGATTATACTCCCGCCGTTATCGTAATCGTTTCGCTTTAGGCTTATTTCGGCCTCCAAAACCCTAGCCCAACTACAGCGATTAATCGAATGAATTTTAAATAATTTAATTTCGATTATATTTTTGTTTAAAAGCCAAACCAGAGCACGTAGAAGACGATTTTAAAGCATCGATATAGGGGTAATCGATCATGATAAATCCATTGGAACCATCAAAAACTGACTCTTACTAATTTTTTAAAACCTTCTAGAAACCAAAAAAAACCCTCTGGGGGCGCTCCGCCCCCTCTTTTGGGGTAAACCCTTGACGTTTCAGGCTCGAACCTCGGAAGTCCCGGTCTTCAAGACCTTCTAAATTCGCTCACCGACCTTAAAACAACACCCTTAGGTTTGCACTTACCTAAATCCAAATACCACTAGCATGGTAAACCTCAAAGATGGTGGGAGTCGGCAGGATTCTCTCACCGGCAGTTTTGCGGTAGTTTCCCCCCCTTACTACTGGTGTCCCATCTACAACAGTTGCTATTTAAGGATCGTAAAGAAAATAAAGAGAGAAAGGCCACATAAAAAAGTATAGAAAGATGTATAGAAATCAAATCTTTGTGCCCGACTCTTATCAAAAGCTATCAATATATGTAGACCACAGGCCAAAATATTCACCGAAGCAGCAGAGGACGACCGAAAAGTCAGAGAGAGAAGAGGAATTGGTTTGGGTGCTTACGATGGGTTTTCTTACGAAAGTATATTGACCATCTCAGATAAGAAGAATTGAGAAAGTTCCCAATCTTCACGTTAAGGATATAAGTTTGAAAACTAAAGAAAGAATAGGGGTTAAAGCGATAAGATGATAGTTAGAAGATCGGGGGGGGGGATCCCCCTTCCTCGGTAAAGGCCGGATGAGGCACACGTTCCCCAGCAGGAAGAGGAAGGTGAAGTGGCATCATACTATACAGCACTATACTATACCTATCTATTATCACTTATAGACATCATATCATATATATATATACTATATATAATATATATTATATTATTATATAATATATCTATATATATATATCATAATACTAATATAACCATAATAATACATACTATATATATACTATATATTATCTGAGTACTCTAGGTTTAATTTTCTCCATCAAAATGATGTTCAATTCAAACAGAAAATTATATTTTGAATAAGAGAAAATGCAGTTCGTAAATTTGCTCACATCACGCACGGGGCAGAATAAATAAAGGTATCGTGTCATTATATAATATTATATATTATATATATTATACTATATATATATCAAATGAAGAATATAATATTATATAATATGATATATTATATTATATATTTAATATACTTATAATATATAATATATCATATTATACTATATACTACTAATATATATACTATTTATAATCATATCTTTAAATGTGTGTGATGTGTGTGTGTGAAGTGCATAATAATCAAGAAAAAGCTATAAGACCTTTTCAAAGAACGTGTTGGATTTAGTTTAAAAAGTTTCGCTAAATATATTGGTTAAACCTAAAAAGTCATGGCTCGCATTTTTTTTTTTTTTTTTTCTTTTTTTTTCGAAATATTTAGAAAGTTTTTTTTTGTTTTCCCCATATAGGGGCTGGACCGACGGGGAACAGAGGGCTTTGGCGAAGTCCCCCCCCCCCCCGCGGTCGTCCACCGGTGAGGCCGAGAAGACCCGAATCCTGCATTTTGCGGTTTACCCTATGGCATTCCTTTAGTTAAAGTAATTAAATACAGTATAAAGGGAATTAAAATTATTTCTTTTTCATTTAACTAAAGGAAATACCATAGGGTAAACCGCAACAGATGGCAGGAGTCGGGTCTCAAGGGCTCTTCGTCAGCTCGAGCCCCCTAAATGGGGAAAATAAAAAAAAAACTTAAATATTCCGATGACATACAATGCAAACAAAAAAGGCGAAAAAAATGTTGCCATGATTTTAGGTTCAACATATAATTTACGAAACTTTTAATCAAAATAAAGTTCTTGAAAACGTCTATAGCTGTCTTTTCTTGGTGTTATTATGCAAGCTTCATAGGCAATATATATAACTACATATATATATCATTATCATATTAATATATAAATATTATATAATATATATTTATATACTATATACCTATATATATCATAATATATATATAATATATATATATATTTAATATACTACTAATTCATATATATATATTATATAACACTATATATACTATATCTAATATATATATATCACTATACCTTTATTATAATACTAATATATATATATATATATTAATATATAATATTATATATATATATAATATATATACTTATATATAATAATTATATACAAATATATAGTATATATATATACTATTATAACAAATATATTGATTTCTAGGAAATCTGATCCTAAGAATAAAGCGGAACACTGCCAAACAAACAACATCCATACCATGGGTGATTATAATAAGATCGTTGATTCTCAACTTTATTCTAACGTTTCGGATTATATACCAATCCATTAAAATTAGATAAGTATAACGTTAAACAATAGCTATGAAAATAAACAATATAATAAATGAACAGAGAATCAATATATATAATATATATATACTATATATAAACATATATATAACTATATAATATATAAATATACTATATATATAATAATATCACATATAGAGATGGATTCCTATATAAATTTATTTTCTATTTCATTTTATTAATATCTATATATATATAGTATTACTACTATACTATATAATATACATATTAAAAAGCAGCATCCCATCAAGGGTTCAAGACCCTCGTCAGCACGGGCCAAGCGCTCTTCTCCATATACCTATATCCTCAGACTCCCTCTTCTCTTCCGCTCCCGCATCGAACGACATTCAGGTCTTTCTCAACGAGTACCTCCCACCGAGCTCTCCCATATCTTCCTAGGTCTTCCCCTTGGTCTTGCTCCCTCCGGTTTCCACTCCCATCTCTTCTTGGCCACTCTCTCCCTCTGCATCCTCTCCAGATGTCCCCAGCATCTTAGTCTGGCTGCATCCATCTTGTTTAATATAGCCTTCACTCCAGCCTTCTCCCTTATTCTTTCGGTTTCTTTGTCCGTCTCTTCTAGTCTTTCCCACTTTATCGCTCTCAAAACGTACATGCCCTCTGCCGACTGCTGTATCTACTATCCTCACTTGTGTTTGTACTCCATGCCTCTGCCCTAGATATAGCAGAAATCGGTGTTAACACCCCCCGAATGTCACCCCCATTTTCACCTCCCATACTCATTTGCACTTTTGTATGGGGTTTACACTGCTCGTTACAGCTCCCCCATAACTGAGCTATCCACTGTTAACTCCCTGTACATTTCCTCCTCCTCTTTCAAATACTCCACCCAAGTATTTACATTTCTCCACCATATTTATCTCAATCCCTCCCGCATCCACTCTCAGCTCTCCCCCTCCTCCTTCTCTACTAACCACCATGAACTTTGTCTTTTTCGTGTTCATAGGCAGACCGGCCTCTCTGAGCCTATTCGCAAAGCATGTCACCACCTCTCTCGGCCTATCTCCCTCTTCGCTTCAGCACGCCAAGTCATCTGCGTATGACAGAATATCACCGTCAAAATCTCCTATATCCTCTCTCACCTTCTTTAGAACTACATCCAGATATGCTACAAACAAAATTGGTGACAACACACTTCCTTGTTTGACTCCCGTTCTCACCTCAAACCATTCCTTATTTACATTTTATATTCGTACATTAATTACATTCTTATTAAAACTCTCCAGGGCTCCTCTTAACTTTTTACCCAATGCATATTCTCTCTCTCTAGTACTCTCCACAGTCTCTCCATAGGTACTGAATCAAAAGCTTTCCTCAGATCTATGGAAGACTATATATGCTTCGTTTATTATATTCCCATAACCGTTGTCTTAACGTAATTCTCCAGTCCGTATTCTGATGCTTCTGTTTTTCTTTTCTCATATCTCGTGTGTTCTCCCAGTCTGGGCTCTACTACCATTTTCAGCCTTCTCTTTAGTATTTTCTCATGTTTATGCCAAGTGGTCCAACAAGGATATTCACTTGTAGTTTTTACATTCTCCTGTATCTCCCTTTTCCTTATATATTGGAACTGTTTGACTTTCCTCACCCCTCTGATATTTCGCTTTCGTTAAAACACCTATTGAACAATTTCAGAATTACTTCTTTCATTTTCTCTCTTTACTCTTTTATTAGTTCTATGGGTATCCGATCTTCCTCCGGTGCCTTACCGTTCTTCATCGCTCTCAGAACTATACGCCTACGTAGTATTAAGCGCAGAGAGAACGGAATTGACATTTTTAGAAGAAACTACAATGTTATGATTAATTGAGTTGGTTGGAATGGAGGAGGAGGAATAGCTCCAAAATCTTCCAAGAGATGTAATTAGAGGCAGTGGTTTGAGTTGAAGAGTTCAGCTTTAGTGAAAGATAAAACGACAGTTGTGCCGTCGGGAAATACAAGAGGATTTAAAGAGGATAAAGCAAAGCTAGAGTTCGACATTTTTTTTTTAGCAAAAGTGGCGGAAAGAGCCAGAGGTAATGGAACGATAAAGATCATTTCATTTTCTACGGAGGAAAGAGTTTTTAATGTCGCTGAGAATAGATTTTGTACGATTCCTGAATAAAATATAAATAGCAGGTGTTCGCGAGTTAATAACCACCCAATTCCTGAAGCAGCTTCGGCAAGTAGCGCGAGAACAAGCAGAGTTAAACCAAGGTTTATTAATTTTAGTTGAAGGGGAAAGTATATGCAATGTACGCCTCCATCTTGGTTATGCCCTTTGCCTACTCCGAGTGTCCTCTCCCACTGAAGCAGTAATTAGCCAAAGGGAAATTCAAGTTGAAAAACCGTAAGTCTAGTCGGTTAGCAGCATCGATGTGCCAAAAAATTTCCACTTCTTAAATTGGGGACTTTCCTACGGAAGACTTGGAAACTCGAGAATATACATAAATAAGAAGGTTATCTAAGGAGCCCAAAGGTGTAAAGAGTTTAATAGAATAAAGAGAAGGATTGAAAATTGAGAAAATGTTCAGAATGTTGGGTTCATCTCCAGGACGGTTAAGGATATAGACAGGAAGCTGCACCATCTACTCGGGATTATGTTGATAGAGAGCTAATTCAGTCAGTTGTATCTTGAGAATTAGAGGAAAGCCAATGGCGGTAGTGAATATTGAAATCACCTAAAATTATAATTTCTGAGAAGGGAAAAGACGAAAAAATGTGCCTCATTTTGAAGCTTAGGTAGTCGAAGAATTAAGGATCGTTAGAATTAGGTAATAAAATAGACAGAATATGAATTTTAGTTGTTGATTGGCAAGAAACTATTAGCCATAAAGTGGATAACTCAGAAGAATCCATATTTGAAGTACATACGAGAACTGGCAACATCGCTGCTTACATATTGTCAACCTCCGCCTTTGGCTGAAAATGAGGAAGAACAGCAAGAAGGGAGCAGAGTAGGGTTTATCGTCATAACTCTCAAATATCTTGAGTTTTGGTAAGAATAGGGGGTGAGGTTTAGGGAGAAAAGCCTGGAAAGTCGATTTTCAACAATATGGAAATTAGAAGAAGTGCTTCGAATGTTGCAGAAGTGATGAAGAAAGATGATCATGCACCAGAACAAATTGACATTTCGTGACAGAACCAACTCCACCATCGAAGGCTTTCAACCATACCAAGGGGTGATGAGGGGTGGGTTGGATGGGAGAATATTTTTTGATGCCACCCCTATTTTGGACATCGCTGCGACTTTAACTTTGGGCATATTAATAGGTTGTTTAAAGTAATACCTACGGAGAAACCATTAGCCACTCCTTTGTTGGAAATTGTTGGAGTGTAGTGCGGAAAGGGAATAACCATTCACAATGGGGGGGGGGAATGCAACGGGATGTTCCCTAAGATCTCATATGCCTAATGGGGAGTACTCTCATTGTTTCAGACGGCTATCTCTCTGTCTTCTAATATATACTACTATATATATATACTATTAATTATACATATAATATATATCACTCACTCCGCTATTAATAATATATACTAATAATATATATTACTTACTACTACTATCATATATATATAATATATATATATATACTACTATATCATATATACTATAATATATATATATAGCATATATATCATTCAAAATCTGATACTAACACCCACAGCAGCAACTACTCAAAACTCCACTAGGAACTCACCCACTAAACAATAAAAAAACTAGTTACACTTAAAACATTAAGACAAAAAAAAAATGCGAGAAAATTCTATAAAATAATGGAGGCCTTTCTGTGCATTAGCACTTTATTCACCACAGATTACAACAACATGCAAACTTGCAAACTTGCAAAGTGGATCAACTTAAACAGACATTCAACCACCTAATTGGAGTGCATCTTCTACGCTATCATTAAGAATGAGTTATGATTCCGTTTCTTTTTTAAGGCGCTTCATTCTCGAACAAGCTGATGGACAGCTTCGATTGTGATTTCTCTTTTCAATCTAACGTTCCGGTTAACTGCTTCTGAAGTTGGCTCGGGGGAATAACGTGTGGAAACAATGAAGTTCTTTTGATGGTCCCTTTTATCTATTTTAAAAAACTTTAAATCTTTACTTTGGACTAATCATAATCCACTTTCAAATTTAAATAGGTTCTTACAAACAGAATTCTGGTCCCCATGGGTCCCCCTTTTGTCCCCCTACACCTTCAGCTAATATTTTTACTGCCGACATTATTTCGAAGTCCGTCTTTATTTTTCTTCCCATACCCGTCTATTCACGTTATCCTTTGGCGAGAAGGTACCGTGGATGACTTTCGCTGTCTGACCCGCTAAATTGCGATCCACTTCGTACTTTTGGATAACACTTAAAACTCTACAGGTATCCCTCCATTAAATTTACCTTAGAGATGTCTGCTAATGGATGTTTGCCATTTTTAGACATTTTGATTGAAAACTAAAAAGGACATGCCGGTCACCACTTCCATTTTAAAAAAGAAGACACATGTAAAGATATATATTAAATAACTTTCCAAAAGTTTATTATTATTATTATTATTATTATTATTATTATTATTCCTTAGAGCCTACAGACTTTGTAGTTCTAATAAATTAGATAATGAACTAGCAAACATTAAAGTAATTTTTAGGGATTTATGCTACCCCATGTATATTATTAACAAAGCACTTCTTAAAGCTAAAAAAGCTTTGTATGAGGGATCGTCTGGTGAGGCACGGGCCTCTCCTGTTGTTTCTTATATTAATGTTCCTAGTAATAGTTTCCATGAATATATTAAGATTCTCCCTCCTGATGTTAGACCTGTTAAAAATATTACTAAATTATGTGCACTTCTTAGAAACACAGGTGTTTCCGCAAACTCTGCTCTTGCTCTGCCCATGGTGGGTGTTTATTCTATAAAATGTGATTCTTGTCCTTCTCTATATTTTGGTGAGTCAATTGATATTGACAGACGTATTTACCAACATCGCTATGATTTGAGGACTGATAATCTGAATTCTGCCCTTGTGAAGCATAGAAGTAGATTTAACCATGTCGTAAGTGCTACAACTTTCGAGATCATTCGTAAATGTAATAAATAACTTTTAAACGTAACTTTTTGGAAAGTTATTTAACTATACTACCTAAAAACCAACATGTGGATATGTTTTGGAGGGGGGAAATGAGGTTGGATTAGTGTTTTTGTCGCCAATATATTTAACAATGTGATAAAAAATGGCCTTCTCTTCGCCGATAGACAACTGAATGTTTTCAACCAACAATTTTTCACTTGACCACTTGCTATGCGTCTTTAATACTTTTTTTTTTTTAACATTTTCGTGCGCATGTGTTTAATCCTGATTGAATTTAAATAAAGTGCTAATGCACAGAAAGGCCTCCATTATTTTATAGAATTTCTCCCATTTTTTGATCTTTAATTTTTTAAGTGTAACGTAGTTTTTTATATTTTAGGGGTGATTCCTATGATTATATATATATATATATAATATAGATACTAATATATATATACCTATCTACTATATATATATATATATAATATATATACTGATATATATTATATATATATATATATATATATATATATATATATATATATTATATTACAGTTGTCCACCATCGCTCACGGGGAAGGACCCGTATTCAAGGAGGATGTATGTACGCTTCAAAAAAATTCATCTTAACGCAAATTACTTCAAATGAGCACAGACCGCAGACTTAAAGTGAGGGCGAGATTAAATTCAGCAGGAACACAGAAGATGGAAAAGAATTCCATAGAACAGAGGCGGCAGGAAAGAAGGAACAGCACCGCAGCGAAACTAGTCTGGAGTTACCAAATATCAACAAAAAACTCATGTGGTGACACAGCACCCCTTGTGCACCAAGGGCGTCGATAATATTCGTCGGTGGTTACTCGAGTGGTAAAGTTCCCGCGAGACGCTTTGCCGCTCAAGTGGCGTACCTATAAAGCAAAAGAGATACAAGCACAACATCGATCCACAAAGCACTAGGAGTCAGTGAAACTGGAAATACGGAAACCCAATTTATAAGCATTTTGGCCTTTGATTCGACCCTACCCAAAAGCCTGGTGAAACCAGAGTCCCCAGATATGAGAGCCAGTTCACTCCCAACCAAGGTGTGGATGAGGACCTTGTATGCTGGAGTACACTGAGAAGAGGAAAAAAAAAGTGTCGCATCTAAACATGAACTTCCAGTTTCTTTGGGGCGGCCCTAGCAACCGTTGGACATGAGGTTTCCAAGGACATTTTTTTTGTTTTGTTAGGGCCAAGAATGTTTGTGATTGTCAAACTAGGGCGAGACGAGAGAACCGTTACGAAAGAGATAGGAAAGTTAGATGGTCTTAGAGAGGGAGATTTGTAGTAGTTTAGTTTTAAAGACATTTATTTTCATCAAGGTTGAGACGACCCCACCCCGGAAATTCTACCAGATCAGCGAAGAATATTAATGAGGAGATTAAGACAAGACGAGAGGCAATTCTAGAAGCACAAAGGACGGGAGCAGGAATTAAATGAGGTCGAAGAATGACAGGGGTCATACGCTTTCTCAGTTCTTTATTTTATATCCTTTAATTTTTAGATTCATTCGATTTACTACAACCACGTCACTGTTCTTACATTGCTTCCAGTCATCGGCATTGAGTAGATTGGTAGCAGTGAGGAAAAAGAGCGGATTTTACATTAATGAAAAAGCAGGAATAAAGTAGGAACGGATACAGACCAGAACCCTGTAGGAACACCACCAATCGACAGAATAAAGCGTCTCCCACACACACCAGCCGATATTTTTAGGCGATTGAAAGAAAAGCTTAGACATAAATAAGTAAAGAAGAAGCGGAAAACTCAGATGGGAGACTTGGAAAGCAGTGACGCGTGCCGTTCCTCGGTCAACAAGGCTTTTGACCTATCGTCAAAGATGTCAGCTCCCACCACACAGTCTCCCCGTAGTTCTTACTGGCGATACGGAAAGAAGGAATGAGATTCCAGATTGTCTAGGAAGGTGAGAGTTGAGAAGGGTTCAAAAGATCTTAGGATAGAATACAAGTTAGAAGAGCTATAGGGCGATATTCAGAAGGATCAGAGCGGCTTCCTGTTTTCGGAATAGGTTGGATATACTCACTATCACTATATACTACTATATAATAATATATAACTATATATATTATATATACTATATATTATATATATAATAAATATACTAAGTATATATAATTAATTATATATATACCTATATATATATACCTATATCTAACTTCTATATACTATGGGTGCTTCCAACGCCTTGAGCGGAAGTGCTAATATTGAGGGCATAAAAGAAATATAGTCTGGAAACGAGGGACGGTGTCACCACGGGAAAGCACACTCCCCTCAAAAACTCTGCGGAAGGAATGCCATCCGCGCCACCCGCCTTCCTTACGTTTCATAGATTTAAGGAGCCCATTCACCCGATCAAATGATTATCACACGCAATGGCATAGGACATCTGAGAGGAGGAGGAGGTGGAAGAGGAATGGCAGAATTGTCCTGGGTTGAGCTAGAGGAAAATAGGAAGCCAAAGAGATTGTCCTTTTCAGTTGGAGTATTAGCATCAGAACCATCAGAGCGATTAAAAGGAGGAAAGGATGATTTACAGAAATTGTTAGAAATGTTTTTGGGTTGGAGACCAGAAAGATTTGTCAGTAGGAGAACCAAGGAGGTCAGCACACTTTTCGTTTAATGAAAGTCCGCTTTGTTCGTCGAAGAATATCTCTGCAGCGATTTCTTGCTGAATGAAAGTTAGCGAAAGTGATAGGAAAAAGAGAATTCCTCCACCCCCGATACGCAATGTCTCTAGCCTGAATGTCCAGAGAACAAGCACGATCGAACTATGAATTTTGAGAAGAGAAATATTTAGTCGAAGAAGGAATGAACCTCCCATCCCAGCAATGAGGCTAATATACTATATATACTATATATATATAATATAAATATATATATAATATACTATATATATATATAATAACTCTATATACTATATATATATAATATATATATATATATAGTATACTATATCATATATAATATATATAACTATAATACTATATATATATATAATACTATATATATATAATATATTATATATATATATATACTATTACCTATAATATATACACATATATATTATATAATATATATATGATCATATATATATATATATAAAGTAGTAAGGAGGCTCAACCAGCAGGATAAATGTTCGCCGAATGGCGAATGTTGTTGAAGTTGTTTTTTTACGTTTTTTTTTTTTGTTTTTCAGCAATTCAAACGTTCTTTTTAAACTTAAAACAAGCGATTTATAGGACTTCCAACGTTTACCTTACACGCATTCCCTGGAGGACTAATGTACTAAATGAACGATTTGCCGCTTTTTAAGGGCTTGGGTGAGCACGACTTTTCAAGGCCTTGACGTTTCAAAAGTTATGGTTCACTAAAGGTCGGTGTGAGACAGTTTTTAATGGTCTGGGAGACCCATTTCGGAGGTTTTGAATCTACCATCCACCCGTAGGGAGTGTCAAAGATATATATTACTATAATTATACTATCTTAGATACTTACCTATAACATATACTACCCTACCATCCTATAATAACTATAATTAATATAATAATATACATATATAATATACTATATATATATATATTATATTATATAATTATATATACTATATATACTAAATATATATATTATATATATATAATTATTATATATATATATATGACTCATATATATATTTATATACTATATATATATACATACTACTATATACTATATATATATATATATATATAATATATATATATAACATACTACTATATATATATAATAGAGGTAGAGTAGTAAGGGCAAATGAAAGCGCAAAAGCGCAAAGCGCAAAAAGCGCAAAGCGCAATTTGCGCTCTTAGCTAAAAAATGTGTTTTTTGCGGTTTGCGCGAAATTTTCTAAAAACTGCGCTTTTCGCATTTTGCGCTCAACAACTTTTTTTAAGAGCGCAAAAAGCGCAAATTTGCGCTCTATCTAAATTATTTGCGTTTGCGCTCTATCTAAACATACTAGCTTAAGTCATATACTGTATATAACTATATAATATATATATATATATATATATATAAATATATATATATTATAACTATATATATAATATATATACTACATACATATATATATTATATACTATAGGTATATTATTTAATACTCAATATATATATAAAACAATAATAACTAATAAATAATCAATAATAATAATAATAATAATAATAATAATAATAATACATAATAATATAATAATAATAATAATAATAATAAAAAATAATAATAATAATAATTATTATTATTTATTATTTATTTATATTATTATTATTATTATTTATTATTTATCTATTATAATATTATTCATTTATTATTAATTTATTATTATATATTGATTTATTATTTATCATATTATCATTATTTATTATTTATGCAATATTTATTATATATTAATATTATTACTTACTACTAGTTTAATTATTATTATATTTTTATTATTATTACATATTATTATCATTATTTATTATTATTATTATTATTATATATCTCATATATATTTATTAATTTATTATTAATTGCCCAACTTTACTAATTTTTATTGGTTACTTGGCTAGTGATTAAACTCTTTAGTGTTTTGTGTTTAACGTGGAATAAAACATTATGAATAAGATGCTTGAAGAGACAAAAAGAATTGCAAACGGTGAAAGTCGTCGAAATGTAACACTGTAAATCTTGAAATCATTGAGTGTGATGCCTCTCCTGTACCTTCCATTGAAAAAATGGCAGCCAAGATGACTTGGAGCAACTATGGCCCCATCTTATCAAGCTTATTTTGGTCTCGTCAAGAGCAAGACAGGAGTGGCAATTTTGGGCAATAGATGATGTTACAAAGGAAAAGATTGAATGCTCCCATGTAAAAAAAAAAAAAAAAAAAAAAAAAAAAAAAAAAAAAAAACCTTCAGCTTTGACATTAAATCAACACAAAGCTTTGAAATCAATATTTTCGCTAATAACTTACACCGATACTTTTTATTGAATTTTATTTCTTTTATTTTTATAATTCGTAATAAATATCAAGACATATTTTATTTCCATGAATAAGGATTTCAGTTTTGTAACACTTTTTTTTTTTTTTAGGAACATCCTTCTTTTGCCCAAGGAGCTGTGTACTGCAATTGAAGGAGGGTCAAACGCAGGGCCGGAAAGCTGGCTCAACAGACAGTTTGAGGCCCCCCAAGCAAAAGGCGTTCAGACCAATCCTTCTTCGTCTATGTTCGAACAAATACTTTAAACAGAAGAGAGCTCTTGATTGCATTTTATAACTACGGATAAAGTGTTTTATTTTAGTACAAGGTTAGCCTATACAATGGTGTTTCACCAATTAACTGAATTAAAAATCTAACACGAATACAGTCCACTACAAAATTTGTTCGAATTTAAAATACCAAGTTTCATTTTGTCATTAATATACATTTTCTCATCAAAATATTTTTGCTTCTAGATTTCTGCTACATGACATTTGGCCTATTCACATTGTGGAGTCGGAGTTCTTTGTTGAATTCCTGTCCTACCTGAACTCAGATTTCCACCTACCCTCCAGAAGAAAGGCATGAGGGATCTTGATGTCATGCATGATAAGGAAGGCTGATTTAACCAACATTATTATAAGTTCAAGTATGTGGCCACAACCGACAGACAGCTTGGGACTGGCGAACAACAAAACGGGGAAGGTTTTCAGGGGATGGACGGTTCACCTGGATTCAATATGAATACTTTTGAAGAGATGAGACAGTCTGTCCTTGCCGTAGAGATGTTATTCTGTTTCTCAAGCACCAGCACAGTCCTTAGCCAACAATATTACGGATATTCATAAAAAATTTGATTCATGAGCATAAGGTCAGTAAAATCAGTATGAAATAATAACGTAAATGCTGAAAAAAATTGTAACTCCAAAATTAATAGGAAACAACTAAATAAAAAATTTTATCTTAGGTTTGCCTGCATTACAACAGATAATGATGCACATTTCTGTGCAGCCTTTCGGCGGGTAGATCCTCATTCGAAAACGGGTGACGAAGAGGAAGAAAGAACAGGCACCGATTTGCAGAAGATAGTGGTTAAGCGTGAAGAGAGGGAGCAAATTAGTGACACAGAGGTTCTGAAGACAAAAACTTCTCCAGCTAGAAAATCTGCTGAAGAACATGATGGCACTTAAGCCTAACTGAAACATCACCGTTGCACTTCCTACACATTAAACATCTTGGCTACTAAGGATGTTTCCAATGTTCCTCGCTTGGTCCTCTGGTCCCAAGGATCCATTTAATAAGACACTACCAAAGCACAGGAATGTGTGGAATGCCCAAAACAGGGAAACTACAACTGCTGCGAGAACTTAAGAAGGAGTTGGGAACAAAGATTAAAACATCAAGTGTTACTCGCTGGAATGGAAACTCCCTATTCACGATGTCTATAAGAGACCTGTTATAAGAAACCTTTGGTGTCGCATGACACCAAATAACCCAACATTTGTTGCTGGAGCAAAAGCCTTGTCTTCCAGTATATTAATTAAAAAGTGATATCATAGTAATTGCGGAATACATCGAAATAATGGCGCGACTATTGCTGTTAGGCTTGATATGTTGCAGAAGGAGAAGAATGCGTACGCGGGAGTCCTATCGCCTAATCTCATTCCTCCTCCAAGGACAAGATCGGGGAAATGCAACGAAGTGGGTATGAAAATTTAACTATGCCAAAAAACCTAGTCAACTACTTGTTACAGCAACCAAGGGCAAACAAAGGGAAAGAAAACGGCTTTGAACCGAGGTTTAGCCAATCTTGATGAGATTTTGATTTGTTTATGGCAACAGCTCTGCATCCTCACTTCAAACTTCAGAGTGGTACGTAGTGATTAAATGAGGGGAACTATTCAAGCTACCAAGGACCAGGATATGGAAGGAAATAAAAGTGTAATATTGGAGAGCATTTCAGTTTGTAAACATTAAGGAATTGAGGGTGATGGGACAGAGTCTGAAAGTGACCCAATTTATGGATGAGTTATTTTTTATAAATTTTGAACAAACTTCAAGCATCTCTTGATAAATATATATACTATATATATAATATATATATATATATATGTACAATATATATATGTATAACATATGTCTTATGCTTCATATAAAGATGTGTAGAATTATATATATATATATATATATATATGCACAAATTTACATACACACCAAAAAATTATAAATACACTGACATTAATGTTCAAATGAAAAACTTTAAAAAAAAGATATATTTTCCTTGATTTCACAGTTTCTACGATGTTTAATAAGAACCTTGATGGAGGACACCTCTGGAGGAGAAGTTTGGGACAAAAATCTTGGATAGCTGGTCTGCAAGTTAAATGTTCACCCACAGTAATCCCTCTCCTAGGAAAACCTGTTCCCTGTGAAATACCCGTGAGGTCTGAGTGGACTTGTATATTAAGTATAATACCCCATTACCCAGCTCATCGGCCGTGGAAAGGTTGTTTAGTCAAGGTCTCTGAGATTCTAAGAGCAAAGAGGGCAGCCATGGCATCCAGCAATTTTTTAAAATTTTTATCTTATGAAAGGGAATATGACCCTATTCAGGAATGGAAGAGCGAGAGCGAGGAGGAAGACTCACATATAATTGAAATAGATTAATAAAATCTCTCAATTTTTTGCATATATATTGCATCATCTTCAATTAAAATTTAAAAATATTCATCTTTAAATAATATTACTCTATTTTTTAATTTTTTATTTGCTTTTTTTTAAATTTGTATTTATAAAAACAAAATTATATTTGGCGGACATGTGCGCTTTGCGCATGGACTAATTTTTTGAAAAAAATTGTGTGGCCCATTCTGCGCTTGGGGACTAGTTTTTCCACTTTGCGCTTTGCGTTTGCGCATTTTAAAGTTTAAAATTTAGCGCGCCCACTATAATATAGTATATTATATAATATATAGTATATACCTATATATACTATATATAGATATATATTATATATATATATATATAATATATATTATATATATATATATATATATATATAATATATATACTAATATATATATATATATATATATAATATAATATATTATATATATATATTTTATAGTATATATATATTTATTTAATTTCAACTTTTTTACCACTACGGTTTAACCAAAACTTACCTTTGCGGGCCAGCATCCATTTCAGATGTTGTACGGGCTCGAAACCTCGGTTCAGGCAAGCATGTCACCAACTGTCGGAATGCCATGTTTGGAGGAAATACGATAACCCAAACTCCATAATATAAATCATACCTCCCGCTGAGAAAATGACAGCTTCATTTTCTTTATTTACCCTCCTAAAGGGACGGATGATCTGTAGCATACCTTCAAAAATAAACATCAAATGCTTTTTGTATATAATATAATATAATATATATTCAGTTACCAATTAGTGTTGTAGGGGGGCGGAACAGGAAGGAGTTCATCTCGGCCCGGCGGTATTTTCTTACGAAGTTTGCGCACGTGGAAAAGTAAGCAGTTTATAGAAACCAAGTTCAAGTTAAGTTTCAAAATCTAGATAACTTTAAATCAAATAATAATAATAATAATAATAATAATTAATAATAATAATAATTAATAATAGTAATAATAATAATCAATACATAAATAATAATTAAATATAATAAATAAAACTAAATTCCAAGTGTTAATACATATACAGCATTTATTAATAATAACTAACACATTATTATTATTATTCATTTATTATTATTTATTATTTTATTATTATTAATTATTATATATTATGATTATTATTATTATTATTATTATTTTTATTATTATATATTTAAACAAAAATATACCTAACATTCTTATTCTATAATATATATATATCTACCCGTCATATATTATATATTATACATACTTTATCATATATATAATAATATAATAATAATATCACTATATATATATATATATCAATATAATATCTATACTATATATAATATATATATATATATATATATACGTATATATACTCATCATATATATATATTTATATTCATATATATAATATCTATATATATAATATTTTATAATATATATATATATATATATTAAATATATACTAATATACTATAATATATACTATATATATATACTAATAATAGTATAATATATTATATATATAATATACTACTATATATATATAATATTATATATATAAATATAAATATAAAATATATATATATATATATATATATACTATAATATAATATATATATATTATTATATCATATATACTATATACTAAATCATCAATATATACTACAACAACATATACTATATATTATATATTATAATTATAGACACATTATTATCAGCCAATGTGGACAATGGTAGGTGGAGGAATGAAGACTCTTCAGGACTCTGGTCGACCAATGGGTGAGGTTAGCTTCTGAAATTTAAATAATAATAATAATAATAATAATAATAATAATAATAATAATAATAATAATAATAATAATGATAATTAAATATAATAATAATACATAATAATGATAAATAATAATTAATAATAATAATAATATAATAATAATAATAATAATTAAATAATAATAATAATAATATAATAACAATAAGATAATAATAATAATAATAATAATAATAATAATAATAATAATAATAATAATAAATAAATAAATAGTAACATTAATAATTATGATGTGAATAACAATTTAATATTTATAATCAGATTACGTTTTGTTCATCCAAACGGATTACAAATAAATAAAATAATTATTTATTATCAATATAATAATAAAAACAGATGTTGATATGAAATGACTTGTAATAATAATAATAATAATAATAATAATAATAATAATAATAATAATAATAATAATAATAATAATAATAATAATAATAATAATAATAACCAGCAGGTATAGATGAAATTCTGGTTTAATAATCAAGAATGGAGGCTAGATTGTGATTGATTTGATATCGAATTTATGTAACAAAGCGTTTGTGGAGAGTATGGCTCCGAAATATTTGAGGAAAGCGGTGATATACCCCTGTATAAGGGTGAGAGTGATAAGGGGAACTGTAGAAACTATTAGTAAATTATCTTTTTGGGTGTTGTATTTTGGTTGTTTTCGAGTGACTGATGGGGTTGATTGTTGAAGAATAAGGTGCGTTTGGAAGTGGTAGAGGATGTGTAGATCAAATTTTTTCAATGAAGCAAATGAGTGAGAAGAGGAAATTTATTTAGATTTTGTGGACCTGCAGTATATTTTATGTACTTGCTCACGCTTAAGGGTATGAGAGGAGGGTATGGAAGGGGCTTTCCTTTTGACATGGGTCATATTCTTCTATTTAACAATTGTTTCCGGTACATGTTGCGCACCCCACCTCCAATCCATGGGAATCCGTGGAGATTATAAAATAATAATAAAATAATAATAATAATAATAATAATAATAATAATAATAATAATAATAATAATAATAATAATAATAATAATAATAATAATAATAATAATAAATATTCTGTAGTTTTAGAAACTACATGCTATAAGACTTATCTGATAGATAAACAGGAGTAAAATTTTTAAAAAGCTTGGAGAGAATGAAATTAATAGAGAACATCAATACACCTTCAGTTCCACTGAGTTAAAAATGAGATTGAGAGAGATTAGAGATCATTAAGATTACACGTTCGAAGGCTAAATGGGATGACGTAATCTTAATTGAAATAGAAAGTAGAAGAAATGAAATTTGAAACGAGTGAAATTGAAAACCATGAAAAAAATTACTGCAGACGATGCGCAGAAACTCAGAAATTGAAGAATATTTAATTAAGAGATGAGATTCTGAAAACGTTACGCAGAAACTTCGAGATCGAAGAACCGTTGACACATTGAATCTTGAAAACGCCGAGCAGAATCTTCGAGATTGACGACTTAATTAAGAGATGGGATTCTGAAGACGTCACGCAGAAACTTCGAGATCGAAGAACTGTTGAAACATTGGATCTTGAAAACGCCGAGCAGAATCTTCGAGATTGACGACTTAATTAAGAGATGGGATTCTGAAGACGTCACGCAGAAACTTCGAGATCGAAGAACTGTTGAAACATTGGATCTTGAAAACGCCGAGCAGAATCTTCGAGATTGACGACTTAATTAAGAGTTCGTTTTCTGCATTTATGAAAAAAATGCTTTAGTAGGTTTTGAAAGCTGTTGAACACATTTCTTTCCCATTGGCATCACTGAAATCTTCGAGATTGACGACTTAATTAAGAGATGGGATTCTGAAGACGTCACGCAGAAACTTCGAGATCGAAGAACTGTTGAAACATTGGATCTTGAAAACGCCGAGCAGAATCTTCGAGATTGACGACTTAATTAAGAGATGGGATTCTGAAGACGTCACGCAGAAACTTCGAGATCGAAGAACTGTTGAAACATTGGATCTTGAAAACGCCGAGCAGAATCTTCGAGATTGACGACTTAATTAAGAGATGGGATTCTGAAGACGTCACGCAGAAACTTCGAGATCGAAGAACTGTTGAAACATTGGATCTTGAAAACGCCGAGCAGAATCTTCGAGATTGACGACTTAATTAAGAGATGGGATTCTGAAGACGTCACGCAGAAACTTCGAGATCGAAGAACTGTTGAAACATTGGATCTTGAAAACGCCGAGCAAAATCTTCGAGATTGAAGACTTAATTAAGAGATGGGATTCTGAAAACGTTACGCAGAAACCTCGAGATCGAAGACATTGAATCTTGAAGCTGCTCAGAAACTTCGACATCGAAGAATTGTTAACTAAGAAATGAAATTCTAAAGACACCTGCAGAACCTTCGAGATTGAAGAACTATTAATTAAGACAAGGGATTCTGAACACGTTGCGCAAAAACTTCGGCATCGAGGAAGGGCCAATTAGTAAGAAAAAAACTTATATATGATTATTATTTTCTAATATACTTCATAAATGCAAAACTGCTTCAACTCTCAGGAGAAACGTTATAGAAGGTTAGATTTCATGATTATTCTTCAAAAGGGGATAAATAGGAGGGAGATGTCAGGGAAAATAATTTATTAATTTCTTGTTGCCCTTTATTATTTTCCCTTATTATTATTTTATTATTATTATTCTCATTATCATTATCATTATCAGTTTTTATATATTTATAATTCTATTATATTTTTAATATTTTTATAATCTATATTTTTTATTCATTATTATTATTATTATTATTATTATTATTATTATTATTATTATTATTATTATTATTATTATTATTATTATTATTATTTTTTATTATTATTATTATTATTATTATTATTATTATTATTATTATTATTATTATTTTTTTTTTTATTATTATTATTTTTTATTATTATTTTTTATTATTATTTTTTATTATTATTTTTTATTATTATTTTTTATTATTTTTTATTATTATTATTTAATTCATAAAGGATATATATAATTTTATTTTATTTTCTTTATTTTATTCCTGAAATAATTTCATATTAGTTAAAATTCATCTATGATATATGTCATTAAATAATTCATTATTATTTTTATTATTATTATTATTATTATTATTACAACGACGGACAGGTTTCTGGCCGCGAAAAGCATGACATAGGATCAAACAAAAAGTATCCGGCTTTAAACCCAAAGAGAATAAGGTGTTTTGGAAGATCATGTCGGAAGTGGATACGGACTTTATCTGTTATTGCCTTGGATTTACAATTAACTATGGAAGATGTAAGAATATTTTATTCTCTAAAAGTATTTATTATATTTTTTTGGTATGGTTTTAAAATGGAATTACAGAGGGATTTGCCTATCAGAAACATTAAATCTTAAATCAAATGCTTTTGTAGGTGCTTATTGGGAATTTTGGTTAGTCCAATAGAAATTACTTGTAGGTAACCTATAGGAATTGTCCTTACTATTAAATTGAGAAAATAACATAAAACTTTCTCTGAGTTAGTTACTCTACAAGATATTTTTGTGGTCAGTTTCGTTTCAATTTATTTTGCTTATTTATATTTATTTTATATTTTGAGTAAATTTACCTTTTTATATATTTTCTATTTTATTACTTATAGGCCATTTACAATATATATTTAATTACATAATTATTCAGATTACAGGTCTCAGAAGCTTTGAAACTCGCTGGAGTATGTTCCAATTTATTCTCCATTATACGTAGATAAAAAAACGTTAAGAAGCCATTGAAAAGAACTTCAAGAGGACACTCGCCACCTTATTCACATCTGCAAAACACAGCTGTCAAATGCGTGGTGCTAACCCCTAGAAAAATCACTGTAATATGCCAGAGAATCATTTAAGACAAGGTTTCCGAGACTGACTAAATAATAAAATAAATAACTAACTCAATGATACATCATAATAATAATTAACAATACTATAAATAAAAATAATAATACATAAATATAATATAAATATCCATTATTATTATTATTATTATATATTATTATTATTATATACATTAATCTAAAATAATTATCAAATATATATATATAATTATATATATATTATAATATCATAATTCTTCAAATAATAAAAAAAAAGTATAATAATATAGATAAATTATATTATTTCAGAAATGCAAAGGACAAAGCATACAAAATTAGGTCCTTACTCGCACTAGAGGGTGTCATATTCGGGGGTGAAGAAATATGCTAACGCCTTAGCGAAGGTATGACTGAAACTAGACAAGAATAGCCCGGTTCCTTTAATAATAACACTGCCAACAAAAAAAAAAATTTTTTTGTGCTTGCTGCTAAGGATATTTTATCGAATTTATAGTATATCGGGTGTGCTGATTTCAGAAATGACATTACTTTTCCAAGATTGGCTCTAGTTCTTGAGATACAGGGTGTTCCAGATTTACTCTTAAACAAATATCTTTTTTAATGCATATTTTACAGTAATATCGTTTTACTTTTCTTTTAAAGGGCTTACCTTATATTTATCTATTATTTTTTTCTATTTTCAGACCTACTATGAGTAACTTCACGAAGAGCCCTGTTTGAATAACTCATTGTATTCGCTACCATCTGTGGTGAATATTTGCCAGAAGAACCAAAGAGGAAATATTCTTAACTTGTGAAGCAAGCATATCTGGCATACTTTGGAATGAACCTCGGAGACCAAGATAAGTCTTGGGCCCAGATGGTCGTAAAACGTGTGTCGAATAATCTACGTCAGTGGAAAAATGAACGAAGAAAAGGTTTAAAATTTGGTGTGGTATGGCGGGAGCCAAAGAACCACCACAGTGACTGTTATTTTTGTTGGTTAATCGTGAAAGGTATCAATCGTTACAGGAAACGTAAATTTGAGTATCCGGATTTGGTATCAAGCAAGGCGACCTGTACCACACGCCGACGATGTCCCCATCCCGGTGTTCCACTACACTTCCAGACCTAGCATTGTCTGATGAAGAAGATTTCCAGGATTTGGTGTGCACAGTGCAAATAGTGGTAGTGAATATGAAAAAAGTACTTCTACACAGCAACAGTCTCTCCCAGGAAGAGATCAATTGATTTAGTACGAGAGTTAAGTCTCGTCCAAGCAAGATTCTGACTTTAGCATCTAGACTAATTGAAAAGAACTGTCTCAAGGCCCGAATGTAAAATAACTTTTTTTCGGACCAGAGAGGTAGTACTTCTTCCATATTTCATTGAAGAAGAAGACCTAGTATACTGTAGGAACATCCCAGGACTCCTACTCCAAATGGGGTTACCTAAATACCGACCAGAAGAATGGCGTTTGTTTATGGATAGTTCAACGAGAAGTCTGAAGTGTGTTTTATTTGAACAATCAATCTCTCTGCATCGATTCCAATAGGTCACTCAACAAACTTGAAGTAGGGAATATGAAATATTTAAGGAATGATCTTGCAGAAGCTTAGATATAATTAACACCAGTGGTCTATATGCTTTGATTTGAAGATGGTCAACATCTTACTTGGGCAGCAAAGCGGACATACTAAGTACCCTTGTTTCATTTGCTTGTGGGATAGTAGGGCTAAAGAAGACCACTGGGAATAAAGTTAGTATGGCCGCTAGGGAAAAATATGACTGTGGGTGCATCAAATATCCATTAACGAACCACTGGTTAACAGGGGAGAAAATTATTTTCCCACCACTCCACATAAACTAGGACTGATATGAAGCCAATTTTCTTAGGGCCCGGTAGACAAACGCATGGTGAATGTTTTCAAACTATATTTGCAGATTGTTTTTCCAGGTTGAGTTTATGGAGAAACTCAAATGCTGGAATCTTAAGCGGCCCTCAAATTCACCAAAATCATCAGGAATGACAATTTCATAAATTCCGTATGACTGATAATTGAAGCCATCTGCCTGTGAAATAAGGTCTTCCTATGTTGGTTCAGAAACTTATTGGGCATCCAGTAAAATCTTGACCAACTATGTAGAACTCGATACGAAAATAGCAATTTCAGACTTCAAAAATGGGGTTGAATGCTAATTATGAGCACTAAAAGTTCACCTTCTTAACAAGTCACTTTAGATCGGCTTTCCGGGATTAATCTAGGATGTTAATGTGAGGAACAAGGGGAGAGGTCCCATCAAGATATCAAGGTGATGGATGATAAAGATACCAAGGAAGATGGGAAACACACATGATGGCAGACTATGTTTGGAGCCTTCAACGTGATAGTCCACATTCTGCACCAGAAGACAATCATAATAGACAGCGATTTGTAATGCATTAATTGTGATTTCATTGTACTGAATTGAATGTTTTGACCTATTAGCATTTTATTTACTTAACTCATTAACAATTTGATATATATCTTTCGTGTTTTTTATTGTGAATTACGTTACAACCTAACATAAATTGTTGTTATTAATGTATTTTTGTGACCACCCTGTATCTCAAAAACTAGAGCCAATCTAGGAAACTCGGAGGTCATATCGAATCAGCCGTGTGCAAAGCTAAACATATCCTATATAATATACCTTTCAAATGTTTCGTTGCCCGCGCAAAACCTTTGTTGGCCAGTGAATAGTAATAATAGTAACAATTTTGACATATCCCATTTACTACTACTACTACTACTAATAATAATAATAATAATAATTTTATTTATCTTTATCTATTATTATTATTATTATTCATCTCCATTATTATTATTATTATATTATTATTATTTTATTATTATTATTATTATTTCGATAGTAGAAGAGAGAGGGTTGAATGTTGATTTCCAGCACAACCTGATGGAAGTGAGACCAACCAAAAGGGAAGCTGTCTTTCAGAAATTGGATGGATCGGACGAACTTGTTACGTTGCCTGTAAGCGTTTTAAGTTAATTTGTTGTGTTTTCAACAATGCTTTATTTGTTTTATTTGAGGAATTAGGCTTTGTTTTTTAAATATTGTTGTTGTTTTCTCTGTTAATGATAATTTTAATGGAGGATATTGTCGATTAGGGATGGTGATTTATTTTGTTGATGTGATAATGTTTGTTGATAATGGGAAGTTACTGTTTAGGCATTAGGGTGTGAAAATAATAATGATAACTTTGATGATTGTGATAATGACATTGTTATTGTTGTTTATATTGGTGATATTGAAGTTGGCTGATTATAGCGGTGCTTTAGCTGGTGATGTTGATGATGGCTATAACATGACGATGAAGATTTGAAAGTTGTTGATGGTAGCAATAAAATCTTTGTTTTAGTTTTACTTTTTAACTTTTGTTAAGAGTTCTTATACATCCTCTTTTTACTTCTAAATTATTTGTTATGCACAGTATTTAATATAGTTATGTTGACCAAAAGAATATAAGCATAACAGTTTGTTTTAACAGCTGTGAATATAATATATTAGAAAATTTATAAAGAAACTTCTTATATTCATAAATGATATAATCTTGTCAGACGAAATGATCATATTAAACACCTCGATGAGCGCTCCAGATTCTTCGTGAATCTACTACTTTAGTTGATGGTTCAGGATTTTTAAATATAAATAAGGAAACTCTTCAGCATGTAACTTATCCAAATATTTTTGGGATCGGAGATTGTACAAATTTGCCAACATCCAAAACTGCCGCCGCAGCGGGTAACTAATTATATATATATATATATATATATAATATAATTAATATATATATAATATATATATATATATATATATATATATATATATTATATATATTAATATATATATATACTAAGATATATATATATATATATATATATCTTCTTCTTCTTCTTCTTTATCTTCCTTTATTTCCAAGAATGGGAGTAAGGTTCGTGACGAGCATCGGAAAAGATAAGCAGTAAGAAGAACATCACATAAGTCGAAAAGAAAGCCATCCTTTACCCGCCTCTCAGACCATAATTAGCGAGAACTCGATTCGCAGTCAGAAAACCACCCTAAAGCTTCATGGGACAGCGGTTGGACCCTCACTTTGGTAGATCGTCAGTGTTGTAGGTTCATCCCTTGGGCCAGTGGGCCACAACCATTACCCCCTCACAATCCCCCGCCATTCACTCCTGTTATACACCTCTCTCCTCTCGCCTCTACCAAACTCACATGTCTCTCCTTCAGACATCGTTCACCACGGACTCAATCCACTTTCTCTTTCGGTCTCCCAGCCGGTCGGTTCCCAACACACTCCCCACCATACATCCGCTTAACCAACCGACTATCATTCCATCGCTTTCCACATGACCAAACCATCTCAACATACTTTTCATTTTATTCTCTCATTTACCCCTTTCTCCACACCACACCATCTCGTCTAATAAGTTCATTCGGCTCATTTGTATTAATTCTTCTGCACACCTAGCATGGTGCCTTAAGATTGTCCCATCTGATACCACAGGAAGCTTATAGATCTATTACCTCTTATTCCAGACCAGAGTACTCACTACCATTAAAAAACATCATGTAACAACTATACGCATCATGTAAGACTTCTAGCGCACTCAAGACTTAGTCCCTTTACATTCACCAACGATTTAAATTCACCAGCCACCTTCCTGCCATTCAACAGCTTTCCTACTACACTCTTGCATCATCCTTCCCTCTCATCCAACACATACCCTAAATATTTAAACTCAGACACTTGCTCCAGTGGCTCACCATCCTAACATAACTCACACTGAGGACTTGTCCTCACTCACAACCATAACCCTTACTCTTATCTACGTTTATTTTCAAAACCCCTCCTTTTACACACCCTGCCAAATCTCTCTACCAATCCTTCTCAAACTCTCTTTCAGATTCGCCACAAAGAAATCAAAATCATCCGCATATAATAGGTAGTGGGCACCTCCACTCATCTCCATTCTCCATCATTTCTAACACCATTTCCTGGCCACCCCAACCTCGAATTCTTTCATAACCCCATCCAATATACAATATTGAGTGCATAAATAAGGAATTGAGCATTTTAAACACCAACCCTGTCTCACTCCGCTATTAATCACTTTCGACTCCCATTGACACCATTTATCTTACACACGCTTCACTATCGTATACGATACTTTTAACTCCAATCAGGAGGCCTCCCTACCACACACACTAATCACCTCTAATAGCATGCCATACCGCATCCCTAATCAACTTCATCATACGCAGGATGCAATCCATAAAACCTGAAATATAATTTATTCTAATTCTCCCTCATTTTCTCAAATCATTTGTTTCAATGTAAGATTTGATCCAACATCCTCTACCACTCCTAAACGCACGCCTTGTTCTTCACCAATCAGTCCCTCAGTCACTCGACGCACTCTTTCGACCGAAAATACCAGCAAAATTACCTCCCTACAACACTCAATAACCTTATTCCCCTATAATTTCTTACAGTTCCCCTTTTTCTCCCTTTACCCTTATATTAAGGGCTACTATTTTAAACCGCATCTCTCCCAACTCCCTTGGAACTATACCCTCATAAACACGCTTTATTACACAAACTTCCAAACCAATCAATCACCATCTCGCCTTCCGCTCTTGATCATTTCACTAGAAATTTCATCTATACCTGCAGATTTACTCTATTCTTCAACTTTCCTCCACTCTACCATTACCTCCTCCTTACTAATAAACCTCATCCCCTAAATTACCTATTCCTTCTTGCACCATCAAAACACACCAAACATTCACTAACACCTCATCATTACTGTTAAATTGTGCAGATTTTCGAAGTGTCTTTTCCACACATCCCCTCACATCCCATTTCATCAGTTAACAAAAGCACCATTCCTATTCATTATTCTAAGGAGATTCCCCTTATCTCATTCTTAACCTTTCGCGCTTCCTTCCAGAAGAGCTTCCCTAATTCCCTTGTATGTCTCATTGCATCCTTCTTCCAACTGTCATTTACCTTCTTGTTTTTCTCCACGTATGCACCTTTTAGTATTCTTTTTTCCCTCCTTATATAATTAATTCCTAGCATCTTTCTTTTGAAACTTCATTCATTTGCTTTTAGTACATCAACCACCACGCTTTCTTTTTTACCTTTAACGCTTCATCACCTCTTCATTCCTTACACCATTCGCTGTTAACATTCGTACTTCCTACTTTAAGCACATCCACACACTTCCTTAGCACTTACTAACAGTTGCTTCCTTCATTTGCCCCCAGATTTGTTCCAGTATCAACCGTTCCACATTCAACCGATTTTACTTAGCGAGCGCTCTTTACATACTTATCCCTTATTGTCTTGTTCACTTAAATTCTCACTCTTAATTTTTTACCTACTTCCTTTGGTATCACCTTCCTCTCCATCCAAGCCCCCACTAACTAATTTAACATAGAACAACATAATTTGATCGATAATCCCATTCTAACCCTCACTGATTTAACATCCAAACACTATAACTTCAAACATCTCCTTCTTCACCAACAAATAATCAATCATACTTTTCACTTCGATTCCATCTCTACCTCACCAACTCTCGTGATACTTATGGATACTCTTGTGTTTTAAAGAAAGTATTAATTACACACATACCTCTCTCTTCCACAGAAATCAATCACCTTCCTACCGATTCTCATTTTCTCCGCCACCCCCAAAACCACCGTTATTTAAACATTGCCTTTTTGATCAACGTATACAACCATTCAGGCCCCCTAAATCACTATCCAATTCTGAAGCTCCTACTCACCCATCCAGTGAGCATCATTTCAGATTATCCACAAAAAATCTAACGTTACTCTCTCAACGTTTCCCTCAGAATGGACCATACGCACAACCCACAAATACCTTGATCCTTTTCAAAACTTAAATTTAATCATTAGAATTCTAGGACTCACACACACACAAAGTTTACCATAGCTTTGTACCAAGGTCACTCATCAAAATTTGCATAACTCCTTCCTTTCCTCTCTTCATCACTATCCACACCTGCACAACACAGCATTCAACCCACACCTACTCAATTCTCACGTTTCATTTTATCTTTGTTTCAGGTCACACAGCAATATCAAATTTCCTTTCTAGAACCGGGGTGCTTTATAAAAAACTACGTTTGAAGCTTTCTTTTCTTGCGGGACGTGGATGGCAAGTGGTTAGAGCATCCGGTTATTATTAACTCTGCGACGCGGAGTCAATGTTCGAATCCCGCTTGATGGAGAGTAAAATCTCCTGTGACTCATTCATTTAAATGGGGCCGGCCTTTGATACTCAGCATTATGGGAAGAGAAAAAAACCGGGTGCTTACAAAACTTACGTTTGGAGCGTTCTTTTTTGGACGTGGATGGCCTAGTGGTTAGAGCACCCGGTTATTGTTAACTCTGCTGACGCGGAGTCAATGCTTCGAATCCCGCTGATGGAGAGTAAAATCTCCTGTGACTCAATTCATTCAATATATATTATTTATATATAATATACTATATATATATATATATATATATATATATATATATATATATATATATAATATATATAATAGAGAGAAAAAAATTTTTTTTATAGATATATATTTATATATATATATATATATATAGGAGAAAGACCGAAAGCTTTTTGTTTGAAATCGATTTCAAAAAATGTTTCAAATTCAGATTTCTATAATGCACACAAATATTTATCTCCAGTATTAAGCATTAAAATTTTGTAGATGGGGATTCTAATCTCCCCCCTTTAACACCCATTATATATTCCTACCCCCCTAAACTATATAAGCATGCATATTTCTTGTTTAATAATAAATTAGGTCTTTATATTTAAACCTCACTAAATGAAAATGCAATAGTGAACTCTTTATTTAAACTATTCATTTAATATTACTCAATCACTATACATCATTTTATTTTTTAATCATTATTTATTTATTTAATTTATTTATTTATTCATTTATTTACTTATTTATTTTTCAGCTGCACAAGTTGGAATTTTGAAAACCAATTTACAGCAGGCCATTAAAGGACAAAAACTGACTGCTAAATACGATGGTTACACATCATGTCCTTTAGTCACAGGTACTATATATATATATATATATATATATATATATATATATATATATCATATTATATATATTATAATATATATATATATATAATATATATATATATATATATTATATATATTATATAGTAATATATTATATATATATATATACTTATGTACTTTAGTATGGTCTAATCATGTCTTATACATATATGATCTATAGTTATATATATACTACTTATATTATCATATATATGTATTGATATATGATATATTATTTGAATACTTATGCGGATATGAATAATTAGTTGATTATTCTATTCCTGTGAGAAAAATCAGTTCAGAGACAAAAAGTCTATAATAATTGATATTAATAATTATAAAGTAGCGATAACATTGCTTCAGATATCTGTTTAATGTAATATAAATAATAAATATAATATTACAAATAATAATTATCTCTCTCTCTCTCATAATGAGTATATTTATAATGGTATATTTTTCATAATAATAAATAATCTTTTAATATAATAATATTATAATAATAATAATAATAATAATAAAATAATAATTATTAATAATAATAATAATAATAAATTTTTTTCCCTCTCTATCCCACAAATAGATTTGTGTGTGAGGTATGGATACGTACATGAACGGATAATGAGCATACGTTATAAGTCATCGTAGGATCTATGACGTACTTAGTGAGAGACTATACGTTCGCTCAGATAAAAAAACATTTCATACCCTAATGTGGCTTCACAAACACTGCGACCGAAACTAATGACACTTTGTAGTGATCTTGTCATGCGTTCTGGCGAGTTCATTCCCTGGGGCAGGCACACAATGCAATTATGTAGTCCATGATGTACCTGCATTCACTCCTATTATGCACGTGTTCTTTTCACCTCTTGGCCAAAACTTCGCTTCCTTCCTTCAGACATTATTTACATTACTCAATTCACTCTTCTTCGGTCGTCCCTGCCGGTAAGATTCCAACACACCACCACTTTGCATCCGCTTAACCAACTGACTATCATCCATCCTATTCATATGACCAAACCATCTTAATGCATTCGCTCGCTTATTATTCTCTCATTTATTGCTTATGTTTCTTCACATTCAACAAAACAACTCCTTGTGCGTTATCGACTACCTCATTTTATCAATACACAACCCTAGATTGTCATATGATAATTGTATTCTAGATCATATACCACTTATGTTCCACTCTCCAGCCAACATACCCTCGTGCAATATACTCTAGCTCACTCATAGACTTGGGTCTCTTGTTATCCATCTAAGGTTTCATTGCACCAGACATCGTTTCCTACCATTCACAACTTTCCTCTTACACTCACTGCATCATCCTTCCCTTTTTCATTCAGCATTATTATTCACAGTAAATATTTAAACTTCGGATATTTGTGTCCAATTTGCTCACCTAGTCTAGTGTGACTGTCACATCATGGACTTTCCTCACTCACTACCAAACCTTAATCTTATCTCTACGTTTACTTTCAAACATCTTCCTTTTACACACCCTGCCAACCCCCTCTGCCAATCCTCTCAAAACTTTCTTCAGATTCTCCACAACAAAACCAAATTTCCGCGTACAATAAACCTGGTAACCCTCCAATCTCTCTGTTTCCAGTCATTCTGACACTTTCTTCTACCCACCGGCCTACTATAATTTCTTTCATCATACACACAATCCATAACAAATTAAAAACCAAGTAGACACAACACATCCCTGCCTTACTTCCGCTATTAATATTAAACCAATCACTTTCAACTCCATTATTCTTACACACGTTTCTCATCGTCATACTATTTTGATTCCATTAAAAAGCTTACCACCCAAAACTATATATTACTAGCACCTGCCTCAGAGTTTCCCTATTAATCCTGTCATACCGCATGTGCAAGTTCACAAATCCTAACAATTTATTCTTCTGTCTCCCTTGTTTTCTTCAATCATTGTTTATTATGTAAAAATGTTGACTTACACATCCTCTACCACTTTGAATACACCTTGCTCTTCGGACCGGACAGTCCTTACAGTCAAAACTTGAAACATAACTTTCAACTCAAGAGGAATACCAGGTATATGATTTCCAGAGAGCCACTCAATAAATGCTAATCCTGTTCTGTATAGTTTATACAATTCCCCCTTATCCCCCTTACCCTTATATAAGGTATATTTACTGCTTTTCTCCTCTGATCTTTGTAGAAGACGAGAAATGGCGTA
>JABUQX010068713.1:12500-30000 GCA_015478945.1 Trachelipus rathkii | reverse complement strand
AGAGAACAGGATAAAACGCTACAGATTTAAAAGATTTAAATAAAGTTCCATCTGTCTTCTATGAAAGCCGAGATTTTTGCACATCTAAAACATTAAAGCAAGATATAATAAGATCAAGAGAAGAACGAAGAAAAAAAATACGGGAAGAAAGAAAAGAAGAACAAAGAAATTATCCTATTTTGAGCTCAAAAAGAAAAAAAAAAAAAAAGAGAAAAAAAGAGAAAAAAAAAAGAAGACGAAGAAGAATTTATTTATAAGAAAGAGTGCAAAGAAAAAAAAGCATGAAAAGGCATAGAGATTTCGCAAGAGAGCACCTAAAGAACTCTCAAGGGTATTTAAGAAATTAAAAAGAAAAATAAGACATTGGGGGGTGGGAAATTCCTAAGAAAATTGAAAAATAGCATGGACTCGATTGATGGGAGGCGTGATAAAGTTGTAATGGGGATTAGAAATAAAAGAAACAGATGCTAAAAGAAAGGAGAAAAAATAATCTAAAAAAAAAAAACCTTAGGAGTCTTGCAGATGAAAAACAATGGACGACTTGAGTGGCTCAGGTGTGGAGAACTTTAGAGATCGAATTGGATATCCCAAGATTCTTAGTTACCAAAATCAAAGAAAATCTCTCCTAAAGATAAAAAAGTGGGAAGTTTTGGTTACAAAAATTAAAGAAACAAAGAAGAGAGAATTGGAAAATGAAGAAATATTGGTTGCTTTCGTCTAACGTAGTAGTTGTAAGTAGGAACATAGGTAGCACCGTACTTTAGAGCAAGTAGGCTTATAATCTCGAGTCTGTAGTTCTAAGAGGGAACACATGAAATACCGCACTTTCGATCAAGTAGGCTTATAATTTCTCGAGTACTAGTTCTAAGTAGGAACACAGGAAACACCGTAGTTTCGAACAAATATCTAGTTTCCATACTTTCGAACAAATAGGATTATAATATCTCGAATCTTATGTATTATGTGAAAGAAAGACAGCTTTTGTCATACTCGCATTTAAGTTCTTTCAAAATGGTTGCCTCAGAATGCTCTTTTCCGTGCGACATTGAATAGGGATGGAAATATTGCTGATGTACCAAGTTCACTTTCTAGGGCTGAGTGTGACTCTAGATTTCTTGCCGCGTCCAAGTGAGTCCAAAACCAAGTTCAAGCTTGCAAGTTATTGCAAAGCCCATTTTTGTAGCAAAAAAAAATATCAAATGTTATTATGAATTGGACTATTTTTATTGTATATATATAATAATTAAGATTTCCAAGGCCAAAAAACACTGTAGTGATTAGTTATATATATTTAATAAAAATTTAAAATCACTAGGGAAAAAATAATCTTTATACGTATTATAGAGTGGTAAGCAGTTTTTAACTTTGAACATATTTCATAAATTAATAATATAATAATTTAATATTAACTATATAATTACCATGATAATCTAATTTTATAGAGATATAAATATATAAAAAAATTTATTATATAAGTCAAAAGCATATAAAAATACGTAGCTATAAATAGACGCTCCTAGTATATATAAGCTCTCCTGTTAACGTTAATTTATATCAATTGCCTATCATGATATACGTGAAATATATGATGATATATATTATACTAATATATATTAAATATAATATAAAATATCATATAATATCTATATTTCATATATTAATAATATTAATATATATATATTAATAAGAATCAATATAATTAATAGTATTATAATATATATATATATAATAATATATATAATATATAATAATTAATATATTAATATATAAAATATATCATATATATATATTAAATTAATGATATTATATATTAATATAATATTTAATAAATTATATAATATTATATTATTATATTATTATTATATTTAATATTAATATTATTTATTAATCTATACATTTATGTATTTCCAAAAAAAATATTAAAATTAGTTTTCCCTCAAATACCTTTATAATACTAGCCCATAATAAGAAAAATACAGTTGATACTGGATCAATCATTCTAATTGAAGACTTATGAACGCCAATGTTGGGGTCCCTCAAGTTTAACATCTTAGCTCTCTTTTTTTTTAATAAAATGATATATGGTCTTTTTATGAACTATGGATCATATTTAATATTATTTAGTTCCTTGCAGTCGATTATGTACTTTGGTTTTCTAATCTAAATATTCTGTCTTATGTTTAAGCAATTCAGGAAGCTTTATATTCACTAAGTGAACGAGCAGAGCTTACAATTGGTCTAAAATAATATTTGATATAAACAAATTGTGTCCGTCATCACAAGATTCCTTAAATGGTCCAACACATACTGACCTAACCATATTATTAGACTATAAAAGCAATTTTAAATTTACAACAGAGCGCCTAAAAATATATTTAATGAAATGTAAATTAATAATAAATATAGCAGTGATAACTGGTCTCTCTTGAACATTTTAGAGGTAAAGGATGGAGATGAGAATGAAATAAATACAGAGAATTCGTGTATCTTTAAGATAAAAAATTCAAGCTTTGAAGAAATTTGTTTGTTTTTTATATAGTTATAATTCAGTACAATCATTTATGTAATGTTTAGTAAAAATCAGGAATTTTAGTACAAACTGTGTGAAAAAACACTCTTATGTGAAAGAAGACTTCTTTGATGTGAGGCTTTTAATATTCAGTTAACAATGTTTTGGACTTCCAGTCTACAAATTAGTATATTTGTGTCAAGTCTATACATAAATTCTTATTTTTATATAAATATCTATAATTTCTCCTGATATTCTATGGAAATATCATGTTAAATAATATAAAAGTTTTCTTCAAATGGTACTTAACAAATTATTTTATATTTTTCTGAATTGAGAGTATCACATCCATGTCTCATTCCAATACTAATTTTAATCTATTTTTTAGTCTTCATAATAATTTTCTTCTTGTAAATTATTCACATTCGGACTTGGATATAATACGAATAAAAAAAAGTTTTGAAACAATATTGTGGTAAGATGGAAGTGGTTGGAAAGAATTATTAAGTTTTCAACTTTGAAAAGTTTGATGAATGCTGCTAGTTGGGGCGGACATGAAAGCTTAGTAATGCCACGTTGTGCATAGATTTAATATAGAATAGAAGTGAATCTCTTTTCCTTCCCTTACAGCATTTTCAGTTGATTTACGTCATCCATAAACACTGCGAGTGAGGAAACGCTATATTCACTCTCATCTAGTCCTAAAAAATAACTCGAGTGAAACAAAAAAAATTAAGACTGTACAGTACATTAGTTTCTCACTACTATTTTCTTCTATTATTTTGCGTTCGTATCTTTCCTTTTTATTTATTCGCGGTTATCCAACGAAAAAATATGAAGAGTTGTATTCATATTTTATTTTTTTTTAATATAAATTTCGTACCTAATTAAAGGGAAAAAATTTTAACAGTTGTAAACATATTCTAGATTTGGGCTTCGTGATTTTATTATACATTTCACTTCATAAAGTAAAAACTACTTTTCTATACCGTTAACCATCGCATACACACATACGTAAATCGTATACACATATACACAAGAAATCCGCAATATACGCATTATAATATATATGTCTATATACTTATATATATATATAATATATATATAGTATTATATAGATATTATATATAATATACTATATACTATATATATTATATATCTTAATTTATATATTATTTATATCTATAATAATATAGTTAATAATATATATAATAATAGATATAATATTATATAGTATACTAATAGGATATAATATACTCAGTACAATAATACTCAATAATGATAAGCTATTTACAATATCATAAGCATGATAATATTGTGTAGTGAGCGGCTTTTAGTCTCGACATTTTTAATACTGAAAACTAGGAAATATAGTGGACTTACACACGCAACACACACACACACTCACACAACACACACACAACACACAGCACTACACACATCACACCATCAACACACTCACTATACTCATACCACTCACACTCACACGACTAACCACGCACCACGCCAAATATATCATAATATAATTATATATATTATATCTATATTATATACTATATAATTATTATATAATATTATATATATTAAGTCTAATATATTAAATCCGTCCTTTTATATATTATATATTACCCGCCCAATAACTACGGTATATATATTTCCGACACTTATTATATAAGGTATTATAATGGTTATCCAATTATAGTATAATTTTATAATTATACGTTCTATCAAATTGTGAGCATAAATAGAATACATAGGTCTAGGTAAGATCAAAGACTATCGAGAGTTTAAGAAAGATCAGTTCTTGGGCTAAAGTTCTAATCCCAAGAATAAGCTTTAGACTCCGACCTAATAAAAGCTCTTCTTTCCTAGAAATAAGATGTGTACCCGTATGCAGATAACGTAGGATATTAGAGACGTTATTCCTCCAAGGCAGTTCGAGGTATATTATTATATATTTAAAGTGGGTTATTAAGAAAAGACAATGTTCGTTGAATTAATAGGGTTGTGAAGTGTATGATGAGGGTGTAATAAATGGTTGAAAGTATGGTGCTAGGTTATTAAGTGTATATAAGGTCTTAATATATTATAAATTTTTATTTTTTATTAGGTATTTGTCGTTTTAATAGGTTGAGGAACCATACCAATTGGTATTAGGTTATACTTGTGAGTAGGACTGGACGGCGTTTTTTTTTGTCGTTTATGATGTTTGGTGAGAGGGAAAGTGCTCTTACGCCTGGATTTAAGATTCTTCATCGAGCAATTGAACAGACTATTTTACTATTTAGCGAGTTCTGTTAATAGTTTTACTAATTGTAATGATATTGAACCATTATTAATTTAAGTTAAATTATTTTTGACAGGTTACTATTAGACAATAGTTGTAGGCGTTAATAATATTATATACTATATATATTATATATATATATATATATAATATATTTATATATAGTATATAATATACAATATATACTATATTATATATATATAATCATATATATATATATTATATATATTATATATATTATATATATATATATGCACGAGTATATTATATTATGTACTGTATGTATGTATGTTATTGTTATATATAATATATATATATATATAATTATATATAATAATATAATATATATATATATATAGTATATATATATATAAATATATAATATATATATATATCCTATTCTGTTTTCGACTCCGTCAGTTTTGATTTTTTTGTTTGTTTTCTTAATTATATTGCTGTACTATGATACCAACAATGAATTTCCATGGTAACGGACATGATTCAAAAGTTCGAAAGATTTTAAATAATGTTTAAATCTATTATATGCTTAAAATATTGTTTCAAAAATGAACACTACTCGCAAAAGTAAGCACACTTTACCAGACAAAAAACAATTGATTTGGAATAGCCAGTATAAAGCTTATTACAAATTAGGGGGCTTGAGCTAACAGGGGGCAGAGGGAGGGACGTTTTCCATACCCCGTAGGGAGGGACGGAGAACCCCCGCGACACCAAATACCAAAGAGCGGGGTTCCTGAGACCCTCCCTGATGAGCACAAAAACGGTGGGAAATATGTCCCACCCTAGTGTTCACCTGTTTGTATATGCAACCATTTTACAGTACAGCTGTTTATAAAAAAAAAATTAAAACTGACGGAGTCGTTTAAAACGTAAATATTTCGAACTTTTTGAATCATGTCCGTTAAATCTGATTGTTAGATCATATACTAGAAATATATATTAAAAAAAAAAACAACAACAAAATTTTCCCAAAACTGACGGAGTCGTAAATAGGAAAAGGTGATATCTATATATTATATATAAATATATATACTATAACTATATATGCAATTTTCTCCAAATTAGCTGTGTTAATAAACTGATGCTCCCTTTACTATTCATTTCCTCAATTCCTTATTATACCAAAATATGTCGCTTCACCCATTACTTTTCCATATCATGCCTCCTGTTCAACAACTTTCAATCTATTCTTATTCACTCCCTGCAATATTTTTAAATTACCATGATTATTATTCTATTAAATCGTTCTACTCTTTTATCTATCTTGTATCTATTATCTAAGGCCGATAATATCAGATTCACACCTCCCTCTTTTGTTATTCAATCATGCTTACATTCTTGGTTATTTCCTCACCCTCCCACTTTCCATATATGTAACTTTTTATTATTCATAAAACTCAATTTAATTTTTCCATTCACAATTTCTTCATTCAATTCCTAACCCAGTCATTCACTCTTTCTACCATTGTCGCATAATCACGCACTAACTGTTACCAGAATAAACACCAGGAACATTGTTTAAATTTCTTGGAGAACAATTTGTGGGAACAACCATTTCCTACATCTATAGATCTCGATATTTTTTTAATACTTTACCAGTGAGATGGAAATTAACATGGAAAGGTAGAGAATGGATTGCATCAACGAGAATATCACACGTTGAGAGGTTTACGATGAAAGGAAGATTGTAGACTGTAGTTGGTCAGCAGCAATTGTGAAAAAACATGATATAATTGTTGTCAATTAAATGCAATCAGCCATCAATACGCACTCACCAAGTAAAATAAGTAGAATTAGTAATCGAAATGTGATTAAACATTTCTTTAGAATTTAATGATTTTATATGAATCTAATAATTTTAAATACTTTATTAATAATTTTAATCTTTAAAATTTTTTTTATTATTTAATTTTTATATTTTTAAATCAAGTTACCATCACATTAATGTCTATATACGGTACAAATACCAAAACAATATCAGTAACTTAACATTTCACACAACAAGTTACAACAATTTACAATATGTTACAACAATTTACAACAATTTACAATATGGTTATATATATATAAACAAAATAAGAAAAATAAAATTTAGTAAGCTTTTTATAAAATTTATTTTTAAAAATCAATTAATATTTTATATTATTATTTATATTTTTAATGTTCCATAATTGTCTACAGAAAGGTAAGGAAAAAATGGAAATATTAAAAATTATACAAAAAAAAAAATAATGCTATATTGAAAAGTAAGCCACTTAAATAAAAAAGGTTAGTGTTTCATATTCTAGTTAACATTTTTTATAAAGTATATTTTTTATATTTTTATTGAAACTATAAGCAGACAAAGTATATGAAAATCAATAAAATTAAAACTCATAAATAATGCTGGTAAAAGTTATTTATTCATTTTTTGTATATTAAATGTCTAATAGTTTCAATTACCGTATTCGATATTAATAAAGGTACGGTTAAGTTAGTGCAGAGTCCCTGAAATACCGAAAATGACTATGTGTTACTACAAAAATTGGGACTAAAATAAATAATAATAATGAAGTGAAATTGAAAACAAAATAAAATTCATTCTTTTTCACATAGAAATGTTTACAAGACCTCTTAAAGTGGAAATAAACTTCCATATTGATTTCTGATTATTTTTTGTTCTTTTTTGGCAGGAAAAACACCTTTTAATCTTCCTATTGGAATAAAAACCTTAGCGATAAAAAAAAAAAGACTAAAACCAAAATTGCGTTTTAAGAGTCTTTATCAGAAAAAATAAAGTTAAATGAACCCTTCAAAGATTTAAATTTTTCCATAGGCTTTTTAATAAAAAATAATAGTGGGCCTTCGGGCACTCATTTTCAGGGCCATCCTAGGTCATGTATAAGATGTTTAATTCTAACATAGATGTTTATCATGTGGTATACCTTAGCAAAACTTATCATATAAATTGAACTAGAGGGCCTGAAATAGACACTAGTCTTGATGGATCAAAAATATTAAAAAGCTCTATGAGATTTTAACAAATTTGAGATGGCCTATAACTTTTTTCCTAAAGACGTGAGATTTTCATTTTAATATTATTTTTATGAATAAGATAGCAAGTCAAATATATATAAAAATTAGGGTAGGTGACACCCCTCTGGCAACTGACTATTACCCCTATAAATGACTCTTACTATGAAACTCTAAACAGTACACATAATGTGCTACCAATAATCTGTTATTAATCACAATAACACAGACCAATAAATCCAATTGAAAGGAAACCAGGGGACACAATTAGCATCACTGACCAAGTAGCCTTCGATATGTTTGGTAAAATATTCATTTTCAGGTAAAAAAAGTTAGTTTTGGCATAATTTTGCTCCATGAGTGAAGAGTTGTTGATTAGTGTGACTCACTTACATTTGTACAGCCGATTTAAAGTTAAGATTGGAATATATATATTATAGGAACTTTCCGCTTTAAAGGATTGTACCGATTTAATATATCTATATGGGTCTTGTAATATGATAATATAATGACGAGTTAGCGAATGTAATCGTATTTATTTTTTCGATTTACTTTTCATAGGCAATATATAGAGCTGACAAGTAATAGTGTCCAATAAGTATATATATATATAAAAGGATAATACCCAAGATTAAATCGCAAGATGTCAAAGAGTCAGGTCTCTCGCCTTCAGCGGCGGGTACGACAAGGGGACTTCTGTACCCCCCTCTGGCCCGTATCTCCCTAGCGCCTTAATAAAAAATATATATATATATAATAAAAATGAAAACAAAATTATCATATATATATATATAAATCGATATAATATATTATTACATGTGGGAACTCTCGCACCCGTTTTATTGGAGTTTAACTAACACGTCACTAAGTGTATGGTTAGATCAGATAGGGTTTGCTTGAGGCTGGAAGCATCTCAACATTTTTTTATTTAACATCCTTTAAGAGGGAAAGTAATAATAATAGTTATATTATGATTAATAAAGTATTTATATACATTGAAACGAATATAAATATACAAATTATATATATATAGTATAATAATAATATATATATATGGATGAATTGGGTATAATTTAATGTATAATGAGTAAGAAAAATTGGCTTGTTTTTAATTAGTTATTAAGGTTAAACTACATATCAAAAGGGGCAATTTGTCTCATTTAATACTTGTAGTATGACTCAATAAGACTGTATGACAGTTTACAGACTAAATTTTCTATTTTTTATGATAATGCTAAGCTGTCCTGTCCTGCTAAAATACTTAATTCTTATACCATTTATCCTATTCATATTACACGTCCCTTTAGCTAGTAAATTTCAAAAATTTGTATAAATTTAAAATTGACAAGGCCTAAATTTTGTTACCTGCCTCCCTGCCCCATAGTTAAGATTTTAACATAGGATAGATTTTCCCTAAATTTAAACTTAAAAAAAAGAGATCAGAAAAGAAATGTAATAACCTAAGTTTACCTTTTCGTATTTTTGTCTGTCTTCAATTTTCCCGAGTTTCTCATTTTCAAGTTGGATAATTGTAGTTTTCAGTTCTTGAATATGACCAGAGGAATTTTCGTGGTTGGCAGCGAGTTTTTCAAGCTGTTCTAAAGCGCAAATTACTCTGGGCATCAAACTTGTTAGTGCCTCGGTACCAAACCTATCTATTATCTTTTCGAATTCTTTCCCTATATCGGAAGCCAGGTCATATACGTCCACAACACTAATCTGAAATTCCTCATCCTCCTCCATATCTGGAGTTGTTTCTATTTTGGTAAGCGCATGAAACACTAAAAACAAATAAAATTGACTAATTACATTCAGCACAATTTTTGCATTCCAAACCCTTTTAAAATAGCTGCCTTTGCATCGAACAAACACAACTTCACCCGCAACAGCAGTCTGAGAACTAAAGGTGGTTTTAAACTTTTGAAGAAGAAAACGGAGTCACGGACAAATTTTTTACCATGAATACGAAACAAGAGTTGCCAATTTAAAATATTCCTAAAATTTTTTAAAATGCAAATAAAATAATATTATATTATATATAATTATATATATATATATATATATATATTATATATATATATATATATATATATATATATATATATAATTTATATATATATATATAATATATAGTAATAGTATATATATATATAATATATATAATATATTATTATATATATATTATATATATATATATATATATATATATATACTATATTATATATTATATATATATATAATTATATATATATATATAATATATATTATATATAATAAACCAACACCATATATATAAAAATATATATAATTATATATATATATATTATATTAATATATATATATATATATATATATATTATATTATAATATATAATATATATTATTTATATATTATATATATAATATATTATATATATACTATACATAGTATATATATATGGTGAAAGTCTATATTTGAATCTGTGACTTTTTTCTGAAAAATTTTCTAAGTCAAAAAAATTTTCTAAAGTTCAGAAAAGTAAGTAAGTTAAGTTTTTAAGAAAAATTCTTTAGTGCCGGCAAGCTTCTGAATTATGAAAATATTTCTTTCTACTAAAGAAATTTTCTTTAAAAAAACTTAACTTAACTTAACTTTTCTGAACTTTGAATCTTTATTTTAGAAAAAAATTTCAGAAAATATGAACTGATTCAAATATAGAACAATACCTATATATATATATATATATATATATATATATATATATTTATATAATATATATATATATATATATATATATATATATATATATAATATATATATAATATATATATATATATATATATATTATATATATAGTATATATTATTATATATAATATATATAAATATATATAATATATATATATTATATTATAGTAATATATATATATATATATATATATATATATATATATATATATATATAATATATATATATATAATATATATATATATATTTATATATATATAATATATAAATATATACTATATATATATATATATATATATATATATATATATATATATACTTTATAAAATTATATATATATATATATATATATATATATATATATATATATATATATATATATATATATATTATATATATATATTAATATATATATATATATATATATATATATAATAATAATATATATAATAATATTATATATTATATGACTCTTGCTCCTTTAATCTTGCTTCCAATAAGCTTAAGTCAATTTTTTTTATAATCTACGTTATCGTCGAACAAAAATGTTCAATTTTTCATATAATATTACGAATAATTTTTTTTTTAAACAATGCAAAGTGAAATAAATTATAAATATGAAAATAAATTTTGTTAAGTAAGGTCACTAAGGTTATGTTGTGTTACGTTAGTTTACATAGATTTAAACTTTTTTTATATAATATTTTTAAAGGCGTGAATCTCTTTTATTACTATAGCAAAAATTTTGACTATAGTTTAAATTTGACTTTACACAGTTTAATTTGACTTTTATTAAAATGTGTTCGAATCCATGCAATCGAAATGTATATGGATGTGGAAGCAGATTAGGTTAAATTGGGTTAGGTTAGGTTACCTAACCTAACATAACATAACCTAACCCAACCTAACCTTACCTAAAGTAACAAATAATTCAAAATTTACTTGAAACCATCTTCCTTCTATCGTATTCGTATGTACGTAAATTTTCCAAAATTTACGTGAAACCATGTTCCTTCTATCGTTTTCGTGTATAAGGTACGCAATATATATATATATATTATATAATAGTATATATATAATATATAATATATATATATCATATATAATAGTATATAATATTATATATATATATATATATATATATAGTATATATATAAACTAATTACTCCGGCACGCAGCAGCCACGAGTGCGACGTAAGCCAGTCAAGCCAGTTCAGCCAATTCACTACTGGCCACAAAGTAAATCTCTGAAATATATATATATATAATATATATATATATATATTATATATATATATATATATATTAATATATATATATATATATAATATATATATATATATATATATATAGTATCTTATATATATATATATATATAAACTATATATGGAGTGGCCGTGGAGTTCGTGGTGGAGGGAGGAGAGGAGCTGAAAAGGAGAATCATCAGTTTGATGAACAAGTGTTGGAGAGAGGGAAAGGTGGGGCGAAGCATTAATAATACCGAAATATAAAGGTAACGGAGATGCTGGAAGATGTAATAATTATAGAGGTATTTCACTGGATGGACCATCTGACGAAAATATACGAAAGAATATTGGAGAGGAGCAGTGGTGTATTGGAGCGGGAACGCGTGGGAACGGCGTTCCCACACTGGTTTTCCAAAGTAAAAAAAAAAAAAAAAGTAGGCCAAATTTATTGCTGAATATTGATTTGGTATAAAATGATTGATGTAAATATAAAACAATACTTTACAAAACATTTGTAAACTATTGAATAAAGCCTTAATAATAATATTGCAAAAATATCACTAAAATGGGATAAAAATTCCCAAAGTGGAAACCCTGTCGCCTGGCCATCGCGCATCCGGCGTTCGTGTGGGGACCTGTCTGTCTTCAATATCTTGTCATTGTGCCTGTGCGTTACGTTAGTTCGCGTTACGCTTTACGTTGTTTACGTTACGTTGTTAATAATAAATAATCAGACGAACTGAAGGGTGAACTCAATTACTCAGTGTCAGTATGCATTATGGAATCGTCCAAGTTAAATAAAAAAACACTTCTGTCGTTCTTCACTAAACAACAAAATAAAGATAAAGGCGGACATTTAACCGAGGATTCAGATGATAAAAGTGGTTTACCGGCAACAGCTGTAAGTTTCTTTCTTCTGTAAGTTTCTCCTCATCTTCGGCAAACACCTGACGTTTGAAAAATGTTTCAAAATGGCCACTTCTATATGGTTCTAAAGGATATGTCAGGGAACGGCAAAAAAAACGAAGCGTTCTGGTAGACCTGCAAAAAACGGCTAAATTAGGCTTTGTACATTACGTAGCCCAAGTTTCTCATTTGGTTGGCTTTCAAAAAGGAACGTACTTCAATTTCTAAAGAATGGTGTGCATTTACAATCACTTTCAATGGGTATAATAAGTCTGCCCAACTTCTTTAAGAAAAAAAATTTTCCTACACAAACAATCAGCAGGCCACTTGATAACTGAGACCAAATCTGCTAAGGCGGATAAGGAAACTATTGAAAATGTTTGTGGTAAAATGATACAGCGTTCCAACTCAATCTACCATAAAAATATTTAGATCAGGCTTACTACTTGGCGAAAAATGATAGGCCTTTTTCTGACCATTACGAACTTTTGGAACTTCAGAAATTGAATGGTGAGGACATTGGTTTAGGATTACACTCTAGATTTAGTGCAACTGAAATTATTAACCACATTTCTGATGAGATGAAAATACTAAAATAAGACTGACCATCGATCACGTATCAGCCCTAATGTTTATCAAGTTGAATGGCCCAAATATCTGAACATGGAATCCAGAGTATTACGTCAGGACATGGTTACGGCAACACCGCACAACTGATGATACTAGAACTCGACGAGCTAAACATGAACCCGACAAAGAAGAAGATGCATTTGCTGATTATTTGTAAACGGTTGATTATATTTTCTTGGGTTTGTTTTATTTCTGTCTTTGTGATTTATGGAATATGTTTTATTTAAAAAAATGAGGTTATGTTAGTAAGGTTAGTTTAACCTACATAAGAATAGTTGAATATAAGTATAACTATTTTATGAATTATGATGTATTGTAAAATAATAAGGTAATTAAGTAAATCTATAAAAATAAGGTTACTATTTCTTTATTTTCTTTTTCCTATAATTATCCATATTATTTAATAAATTCCTGAAGACTCAGCGTTATTCAGCGAGCTCAGATACATTCTATGCTCTTAGCTATTGTAGGCATTCTAGGAAATCATATAAATACGACTTTCCTTATAATTGGACAAATATATTTAGCGTTCCCACACTGGAAAATTTGCCACTACATCACTGGAGAGGAGGTTGAGAGAGAAGGTAGAGCCGAGACTCGGAGAAGAACAGTACGGGTATAGAAGGGGAAGAGGAACGACGGACCTCGTTATTCCCACACTGAGAATGGTCTCGCGAGATAGATGCCTGGAAATAATTATGGCAGAGAGATTCTTTGTTAAGCTCATCGGATCTGCAAAAGGGCATTCATTCGGTGCCAAGCGAAAAAAGTCTGCGAGAGCTATTGGAGAGGAATTTATGATTGAAGATGTAGATTATAAGAAGGCGATTAGAAAGTTAGTATAGAAATGCAGCTGTTAATGTTTAGAACTTGAGTGTGAGAACGAAGATGGTTGAGGTGAACAGGAGTGAGCAGGGGAGTGTTTTATTCGCCACTGCTGGCTTTATATTATATTTAGCGTGGTGATAAGGAAAGGGAAAGAGAGACTGGGAGAATTTGAAGGGGACATAATGGCATATGCGGACGATCTGGCATGTTGAAGCGAGAGAGAGGAGGCGATTCGAGAGGTGGTGGAGTTGTTTGCAGGAAGGAGTTGGAGGAAGCACTGTGAAGCAAGAACAGAAGGAAGACAAAGAAATTTAACAGTTAACAGCGAACTTAACACTCTTATTCAGAGAATGATTGGTGAGAGAGGAAGGAGAGCGGTGAAGGCGGTAAATATCCCTGCAATTATCTTCGGAGGGTGTTTTAACAGAAGGGAGAGGAAGTTGAGAGAGATTACAGCGAAAAGAAATTGGAAAATATGGATTAGTTATTGAAAGAAGCGTATACCCCATGATGGAAAGATAGGAAACATTCGGAATAGAGTGTTAAAAAAGTGATTTTTAAAAGCATACTGACTCCCACACTCCTGTACGGAGCGGAAACATGGACACCAACGAGAAAGAGAGAGGAGAGTAGAATACAAGCTGCGGAGATTGAGGATAATTAGAACTATGATTGGAAAGCAGGTAGGAAAGACAGGAATTAAGGAATTGAATTTATAAGAGGAAGATATAGGGGTGAAGAAGAGAGACTGAAAATGGATGTGGGGAGATTGAGTGGCTGGGGACATCTTAGCGAGAGGATGGAGCAGGAGAGAATGCTGAAAAGAAGATGGGAATGGACACCAGAGGGCAGAAGACCAAGGGAAGACCGAAGAAGAGATGGGCGGAATCGGTGGAGGACTCTCTGGAAAGATGTCAGCTACCAAATATGAGAGCGCTGAAGAGAAGAGGAATAGTGCAGAAGAGGGACGTCTGGAGAAAGATGCTTGCGCGCGGCTGACAGGATGAAGGATCCTTCCTGGGAGAGGAAAGTAAGAAAGTAAGTAAAGTATATATTATTATATATAAAAAAAACTACTACCACGCGCCAATCGCTCAGCACTTCGGCACGCATTCTGCCCAATGAATGCGACGCGTAAGCAGTCAAGCCAGTTTAGGCCAATTCAGTTACTGGCCACAAAGTAAATCTATATATATATAATTATATATATAATATATATATATATATAAATATATATTATTATATTATAATATATTATATATATATATATATTATAATATATATATATGGAAATCTGTTTTTTCTAACCACACTTTATCCTAACCTAAACTTAAAAGCTGTACAGTAGGACCTAACAGGGGCGTAGCCAGGGGGGGGCTGAGGGGGCTGCAGCCCCCCCCGAAATTATCGACTGCAATTTTTTCAGCAGAAACCAAACTACAAATATATATATATATAATATATATATATATATATATATATATATATATATATATTATATATAGTATATATATATATATATATATATATATATATATATATAAAAGATTAATATAAAATCTTTTATAAACAACAAAATCGAAAGGCATTGACAAACAACTGGACACTCAAAAATAAGAAAAATGTGAAGGAAAATAAAACTTGTACCAATATAATTGAAACTATACGTTTATGAGGCCAGCAAGGTCCTGCATTAAGGGGCTCAAGTGACTCTGGACCTATTGAATTATCAACTCCAAGCTGAAATGCCAGAAATTTAGAAGCTTTCTTAGGTTTCGAGCAAATGGAGGTGACCAGGTTCTGAAGAACCACTTACTTCTATCGTCCAAAAATTCAATGTATACGAGTCCAATGATACAGAATGAAATCATACAGTCATTTAGTCAGCTTATACAAAAGAAAATAGTAGAAGAAGTTAAAAAAAACAAATTTTTTTCAGCATTAGCTGATGAAACAACGGATATTCCCAAACAGAACAGTTTTCACTTTGTGTAAGGTACGCGATTGGTGGTGAAGGAGGTGATTAGGTGGTGATTGATACTCCTTTTACTTTAAGAGAGGAATTTTTATCATTTGATCCTGTTTATGATATCTCGGGCAAAGCATTGGCAAATGTAATTTCGGAGAGACTCGGTTATCTTGGTTTAAAACTCGAAAATTTAAGAGGCCAAGGATACGATGGAGCCTCTTCCACGAGAGGTGAATTCCGAGGAGTGCAATCTGTTATTCGGAATGAGTATCCTAAAGCTCTATACACACATTGTGTAGCACATTGTTTAAATCTATGTCTCTCAGACTCTTATAAAATTCAGGCAGTTCGAAACGTCTTAGGATACATCTCTGAAATATGCACTTTTTTTCGATCAAGTCCGAAGCGCACAAACCTTCTGGAAATAAAATAAAAGTTTTCTAGTAACCAAAATAACAAGAGGATCAAAAAGATGTGCGAGACCAGATGGTGCGAACGATATGAAGCGGTTTTCCTTTTTAAAGAGGCTCTTAAGCCAATACTTGCGTCACTGGAAGAAATAAAAGAATGGCCTGGTGAATTATCACAGAAAGCGATTTCGTTGTTAAATTCAATCAGTAATTTGAATTTTATAATAACATTATACATCTTAAGTAAATTTCTTGGAATAACCTACACCTTGTCAAAACAGTTACAGAGTGTCCATTTTGACATTGTCAGTGCAATAAACTTAGTGAAAGACATTATTCAAACTTCTCGAAAAAAGATAGACAAAATGCGACACAGAGGTTAAGTGGGAAGCGGTTCAATGCTGGAGATTTTGGGACTATTTTAGCCCCCACCTAAAAATGGACATAAAATTCTTTATTTTCAGACAATTTTGATGGGGAAAACAGCAAACTGCAGCTTTTTTGACCTTTAAAACGGCATTTTCGGGTGTTTTTTTTTGTGTCTGTAGTCCTTGTTTTGGCTTTTTCAATTTTTCCGAACCTAATTTTTTGACATTTTTTCGTATCAACTTCTAAAAATTTTTTTCGAAATGACTTCAAACTTGAAATATACATACATGGGTTACGCACAAAATTGTAGAAGTAGTTTTTTTGATTTTTGAAAAATTGGGCTCAGCAATGTTGAATTTCAAAATCTACTTTTTTTTTCAATTGCTGAGCACAATTTTTTCAAAAATCGAAAACTATTTCTACAATTTTGTGCGTAATAGACCCATCTATGTATATTTCAAGTTTTAGGTCATTTCGAAAAAAAATTGTACAAGTTGATACGAAAAAATGTCAAAAAATTAGCTTCGGATAAAATAAAAACGCCAAAACAATGACTACAAACACAGAAAAACACCCGAAAATGA
>JABUQX010068713.1:0-10000 GCA_015478945.1 Trachelipus rathkii | reverse complement strand
ACTGGTAAACTTTGGTTATCCCGAAGTTGGTAAACTTTTGTTATACGGCTTATACCAAATATTTTACTTCAAAAATATAGTTTCTTTGACCTCTCAGATCAGTAAAGAGGGTTCTAGATGTCTTTCGAGAATGATTTTATATATTACTCAGAAAAAGGCTGAATAGTTGGAACTTGGAATCACAGTCAAGTAGTTGGAGGACCTACTTCACTTGCCTACATTTCGACGTACATCAAATCAAACGAATTGAATCCTGGGACCTTTAAAAAGAAAATAACTAATGTAAAAACTGATATTACAGCTTTTGAATCCGTAGACAGAGCTACAGTTTCCGAATTTTCAAATTTTCCTTAAAATGAAAAAAACTAAAAGTAAAAACAGATATTACAACTTTTGAATCCGTATACAGGGATACAGTTTCCGAATTTTCAAATTTTCCTGAAAAATAAAAGTTATATTAGTATACTTTACTTTTACGGTGAAACTTACCAAAACTCTCGCATGATATTGTAAAAAGTACGTGGTGTACCACGAAACGAATAACATATTTGGAATTGTGGTAAATAATTTTATTTAATCATAATCATTTCTGCATCGTACATCCAGAAAATATATATTACTCTAAGCTATGAAAAGTCTCCAAATACAATACTTATCTCACATATTATACATATGGAGTGGTAAAGAACTAACATAACTAGGTCACATTTAAATGTGTTCATCTACACTAGCTATAATGTTATCGAAGATTAAAAAATCTATTTCTGCTTACAATTACGTGAACATAGAAAATTAATATATATAGTATATATATAATTAATATATATATAAATATTAATTAATTATATATAATATATATATATAATACTATATTATAAGTATATATATTAATTATATATTATATATATATACTATATATATATTAATATATATTATTAATATTTTATAAATAATATCTATCTATATATATATAATATATAATATTTATCTATATATATATATATACATACGTATATTACTTATACTATATATATAATATATATATTAATCTTATTAATATATTAAATATAATTATTATATAATATATATTATTATATAATTATTTTAATTATATAATATATTCTATATAATATATATATATAAAATATATATTCATTATATTATTAAAAGTAATTCTCCGCTCTATTTAACTCATTATTCATTACATTTTTTGCATCATTCTGTGTGAAAGTATATATTTTAATATATATATTATATATTATATATATATTAATATATATCAATATATATCTTTCATATTAATATATATATTTAATATCATATAATTAATAATATAATTAACATAATATATCTATATATATATATTATATAATGATATAATATTCATATAATATATAATATATTATAAATAATCACAATATCTTTTTGTAAATTATTGTCACTTGTAGTCTATACTCTCACAATCCACTGGTAAATTTTTATCAGCTTTCATTCATATATAATACTATCTCATTATATTAATATAATCTTTATATATTATAATATATATCTTATTATATTATTATTATCCTAATATTACTCTATATATATAATGACCATATCTATTCTATTTTAATATTCCTTTCTATATATAAGAGTATATGAAATAAGATAGGAATTTATGAACAAAGATGAATAATTATAATATATATTATCTATATATTTATATATTAAATTCTATAATCTATATTAAATATATATATATATATTATACTAATATATATATATCAACTAATATATATATATATATATATATATATATAAATATATATACTATCTATATATAAATATATATATATCTATAATAATACTAAATTTAATATATATATTAATCTTAATATATATATATTATTATATATATATATATATAATTATATATATATATATTAATATATTATAATAGTATATATAATATTTATATATCTATATCTTTCAATCTAACTCACCTACGAAATTTTATTATTACTATAGTGAGCCATTATAATATATATATATTACTATATATATTAATATATATATTTATTATATATATTAATTATCTATATATATATATCATATATAATATTAAATTATATATATAATATATATATTAATATATATATATATATATCTTATAGTATTATTATACTATATATATATATATATATAATATAATAATATTATAATTAATATATTAACATATATATATAACATAAATGCGTAAATAAATTTATCGATGTATTCAATAATTATAATGTTAAGATTAGAAATATAACAGAATTATGTCAATATACCTACTACTATTATATGATTTTCAATAAAATTGAGTAGTTTTCGATATGAGAGCAATAACCATAGTATCTTATACTTAACCATAAGATTTATGTTATATATTAATTCATATCTGAGTATAGTAATTTATTAATATAACGTTTACAAATTTCTTAAAATAATATATTTAGATATAAATCAAGTTCACAATTTGATTTCATACACAGGACTTACTAACATCTATCATATATATTTATACATACGTCAAATTCCAGAAAGTATATTATATTATCCTACTATACGCTGACATAGTTATTCACCCTCAAAACAAACTATTCTGTCAGTTAAACAGGGTGGGTAATAGAACTAACAGACTCTAGGCATAACATAGTTGATTTCATTATCATAAGTTAAACTATATGTATAGAAAGAATTAACAAAATATCATATTTTAGCTCATTAGTGAATACAATAAAATTATATTATATTAATGTCTCTATCTTTAAAATACCTCTGATATCATATTTATATATATCTATTATATATATATATTATTATCTAATTATATATATATATATATTAATCTATATTATAATATATTAATATATACTATATATATATCTATTATTATATCTATAATTATACTATATATATATATATAATATATATCTGATATATATATATATATATATAATTATATTATTATTTATTAATTATAATTATATAATTATCTATATTACAGAAAAAGTAACATTCTATCTATAATATACTCAATATACCTACAAAGTGTTTCTATCTCAATCATATAATATATAATTATATTAATAATATATCATATATATTAAATAGTATATATATTAATAATAATTATATATATATATTATATATACTAATATTATATTATTTATAAATCTATACTATATATATATATATATCATTATTTTGTATTTTGAAATTGCTTCATATAACACTCTATGTATATATTTTATATATATTTTAATTCATAATTATATATTAATATATAATCTTAATATAATTAATATTAATTAATATATACTAACTATATATCTATATAAATATATATAAATATTTACTATATTAATTTTATATATACTTTCATATATATTATATCTATATATTTATATACTTAATATATAGTTTTTATATAGAGATATATCTAATAACTCTATTATAAATTAATCTATAATTATATTAAACTATATAATATCTATATATATATTATACTTAATATATATCTCTTATTATATATATTCTATATATATAAATATATATATAATATTAACTCTAATCTATTTTTTTTTATTTTATAAATCTTATATTATCTCTTATATATATTATAGATATACTACTTAAATTTCATACCTAATATATATCTGATCTATATTATATCATTATATATATATATATATTAATATAATTAATAATTCATATACTATATTTAATATAAAATATTATCTATATATATACATATATAATATCTTACTATATATATATATCTATTCTATATATTACATCTATTATATCTTAGTTCTATAAATACTATATATATAAATCTTAATCTTCAATACTATATTATATATATTATTCTTATATCTTACCCTATAGCCTTATTTTTAGTATAACTTCTGTTGCATTACGTTATAATATATAACTTTAATATATATAATATTATTATATAATATATATATAATTATATTCTATTATTACTATATTTATAAATATATATCTTATATCTATTAATATCTAATAATATTATATAATATATATTAAATATTATATATAAATATATCTATAATATAATACTATATATATATATATATATACTTAATATAATACTATTACTTATATTATATATATACATATTATATATATATTAATATATATTTAACTATAAATCATTATATTATATATATTATAATATTATATATATCTTTACAGTAATACTGATAATATATAATTAATTAATATTCTCTATATACTATATATCTCTCTATATATATTATATTATATATATATATTATTCTTTATCATCATTATATATATATACTAATCTTATCTATATAATTCTGATGTTCTTATATAATATTAATAATAATATTATTATTCATAATATATAATATACTTATATATATATATATATTATATATAATCTATACTACCTATATTATATATATATCATACTAATATATAATATATTCTATAATATCTATATTATATATCTTCATAATCTCTTATATATAATAATATATATTATTCTCTATATATCTCCTTTATATATATATATATTTATACCTCTAATATATATCTATATCTAACATATATACTTGGCCGATTATGCCTTATTGACGCTATAGTTGATGCTCCCAGCCGTGCTATTACCTCAATTCCTATTAACTCACTACCCTTACAGTGCTGTCACTATACTTCTATAACCTCACATCTAATAGGTTCATCTCCTAAAAAAGTTGACGGGGCACGCATTGCAGATCACTTCTCGTTTATAATAACTTGGTCCTATATACTTACTCAGTACTGATTCTTATAGGTCAGCTTTCGAGGTAGCCAGCGCGGTCGCGTGGTGCGCTGGGTAGCGTCTTGTTTAGCCTACTGTATAGTGATCTGGGACACGGGCTATTTTCATCACTCAGGCGGTGTATATTTTATATATAATTTTTTTTTTTTTTTTTTTTTTTTTTGCAGTTTTTAGGATCATGCAAAGGTTGCCAACTCAAATATAAGGATTAAAAATGTTAATGACTAAAAACTCAATTCCTGATGATTTAAATAAAATCTCCTAAACTTTGCTCTGGTGTTAATGATTCTTTTCAAATTTAAATTTTTAAAAAAGTTACTAACAATTGTCTTTTTTTTAAAAATTTTATAACTTTAATAAAGCAAAATTAATTTTTTTAAGTTTTTTTTTAAATAATAATTTCTTTTAACAAGAATATAATAAATTTATTTTTCGTAGTTTTGTTTTAATTTATATGAATTTGTGTTATAGAAACAAATGTTTTAAATATGTATTGAAAACTTAGATGCTTTTGTTCTTAAATTTTTTTATTTACATTTTATTTGCAAATTTTCAAATATAATAACAATTGTATTATTATTATTATTATTATTATTATTATTATTATTATTTATTATTAATTATTATTCATTATTATATTATTAATTATTAATTTTATTATATATTATTCAATTATTATTATATTATTATTAATATTATTATATTATTATTATTATTAATATTATTATTATTTTTTATTATTATCTTAATTTTTTTATTATTGTTATTATTTCATTCTCTATTATTTTTATTTAATATTACGGTCATAAGACTTGTTATCCATATTATTATCATTAGTGATTAGTAATAACTTATAAAGAAATATTCCTAAGATTATCAATTATTATTAATTATTATTATTATTATTATTATTATTATTACTTATTATTATTATTCATTATTCATTCATACTTATTAATATAATTTACTATTATTATTATGTATTATTATATTATTATTATTATTATTAGAAATATTATTATTATATTATTTTATTTATTATTAGTTCAATTATATTATTAATTATATTATTATTAATTATTATTATTATTAATTATTATTATTTATTAGTATTATTATTTATTTATTATTATTATTATATTATTATTATATTATATCATTAATTAATTATTATTATTATTATTATGTATTATTATTTATTATTAATTAATATTATATTATTTATTCATTTTTAACTTATATTCATTATTATTATTATTTCATTATTATTATTATTATTAGTTATTATTATTAGTTATTATTATATTATGATTTTTTATTATTAATCAATATTATTAATATTATTAATATTATTATTAATATTATTAATATTATTTATATTATTATTAATATTATTAATATTATTATATATATTATTAATATTATTATTATTATTATTATTATTTATTATTATTTTTATTATTATTATTATTATTATTATTATTATTATTATTATTATTTCAGTATTATTTCATTATTTTCAGATTATAAATTGTTATATTTTAGGTAGCATTTTATTTTATGCTACCTTAAATTTAATAATTTATAATTTTAAATCTTGTGTAAAATATTTCAGTCATTTGTTAGAATCGAAACTCGGAAGATGTCCGAGGTTTACGGACGAAACCAGTCAGGAACTAATAAAAATAAATTTGCCTCATACTTTTTGTTAATTATTTTCTAGAATAGTTTTAATTAAATTAAGGGGAGACTTTATTCTGAGATCCTCAACTTTTTGAAAGCAAAATCAAAATTTTCACATTTTTTTTTAATTTCAAGAATCTAGGTTATTAAAAAAATTCCTCCTCATCATGAAGCGTAAATATTTTTTTAAAAAATCTATTTAGAAAAATTTATTTAGAGAGGTGTCGAAGTAAAAAATTTCAATTCCAGTCAAAATTGTAATTCCAGGCTCAGGCTAAAAAAAAATGTTTTGTTTATTATTATATAGCCGGAGCCGGAGAAGGGTCCTGGGTATAAATTTTTTTTATGAAATAATATTTTTTTATATGAAATATTTATTGTCAGAAAACGTACTGAACAACTTTCAAATAGTGCAGAAACCTTAGTCGAATCCGGATCCGGAGTAGGAGCGGAGTTGAAGTCGGAGCCGGAGCCAGAGTATAAAAATTTTTCGAAAATTATTTTTTAGGTGAAAAACTTATTGCCAGAAGACGTGCTGAACAATTTTCAAATAGTGCAGAATCCTTAGTGGGAGCCGGAGCCGGAGCCGTAGCCGTAGCCGGAGCCGGAGCCAGAGCCGGAGCCGGTGCCGGATCCTGGGTACGAATTATTTTCAGAATATATTTTTTATGGGAAAAATTTATTGTCAGAAGACGTGCTGAACAATTTTTAAATAGTGCAGAATCCTTAGTCGAATCCGGATCCGGAGTCGGAGCGGAGTCAGAGCAGGAGTCAGAGCCAGAGTGTGAAATTTTTTGTAAAAATATTTTTTTAGGTGAAAAATATATTGCCAGAAGACGTGCTGACAATTTCAAATGTGCAGAAACCTAGTCGGGATCCGGACGACACACCAGAGCCGGAGCAGATCTGGGTATGAACTGTTTTTCACAGAAATATTTTTTACGGGAAAAATTTATTGGCCAGAAGAAGGGCCACATTATTTCTAATAGTGCAAGTTTGCTGAAACGTCTCCAGAGCCGGAGTCGGAGTAGAGTCGGAGCCGGAGAATGAACTTTTTTCGAAAATATTTTTTTGAGGGGAAATTTTTTTTTGCTAGAAGACGTGCTGAACGTTTTCAAATAGCGGCAGAAACCTTAGTCGGATCCGAGCAGAAACCGGTCATAACCAGATCCGAAGCCGAAGCGAAGCCCGAAGCGAAGCGAAGCCGAAGCGAAGCCGAAGCCGGAGCTGGAGTGGAGCCGGAGCCGGATCTGGGTATGAATTTTTTCAATAAATATATTTATGATCGAGAATTAAATGCCAGAAGTGACGTGCTGAACAATTTTTAAACAGTGCAGAAAACTTTGTGGGATCTGGAGTCGGAGTCAGAGCCGGAGTATGAAATTTGTTCGAAAAATTATATATTTGTTTTGTGAAATATTTTTTACCAGAAGACGTGCTGAACAATTTTCAATAGTGCAGAAACCTAGACAGATCGGGCAGAAAACCCGAACCGTAAAATCATTTTTCATTCATCATTTTTTTTTTTTAGATTAATTATTTTTACACGATCCTGGGTAATGCAATTTTTTCCAAGAATATCTTTTTTTAGGTGAAAAATTTAGTTGCCAGAAAAAGACGCGCTGAAAAAATTTTCTAATAGTGCAAGATCCTTAGTCGGATCTGGAGCCGGAGCCGGAGTCGGAGTGGAGTCGGAGACAGGGTAGCTGGAGTATGAAATTTTTTCGAAAGAAATTTTTTTAGGTGAAAAATTTGTTGCCAGAAGACGTGCTGAACAATTTTCAAATAGCATGAAAACCTTTGTTGGAGCCGGAGCTGGAGCGGATCCTGGGTAATGATTTTCAAGAATTTTTTTTTTCGTGAAAAATTTAATGTCAGAAGATGGGCTGAGCAAGTTTCAAATAGTGCAGAAATCTTAGTCTGATCCGGAGCTGGAGCCGGAGCGGATCCTGGGTATAGATTTTTTTCAAGAAATATTTTTTAGGCAAAAAATTTACTGCCAGAAGACGTGCTGAACAATTTTCAAATAGTGCAGAAACCCTAGTCGGAGTCGGAGTCGGAGTCGGAGTCGGAGTCGGAGTCGGAGTCGGAGTCGGAGTCGGAGCCTGTGTAGGAGCTGAAACCGAATTCTGGATATAAATTTTTTCAAGAAATATTTTTTAAAATGAATTTTTTTTTGCCAGAAACGTGCTAAACAATTTTCAAAGAGTGCAGAAACTCTTAGCCGGAGCCAGAGCCGAAGCCAGAGCCGGAGCCAGAGCCAGAGCCGGAGCCAGAGCCGGAGCGGAGCCGGAGCCGGGCCGGACCAGCGCCGGAGCCGGGGTTCGGATCCTGGTGTACTTATATTTTTTAAAAAAAATTTTTTTGTAGCTTTCATTATGAACATACAAAAACTGACAAATTTCTTTTTTTTTTTCAAAAATCAGTGCAGAAACCCTAGTCGGAGTCGAAGTCGGAGCCAGAGCCGGAGTAAAATAAATATTATTTTTCCTTTTACGTTGTAAAAGAAATTTACCGATAGCTGGAATTGATTCATTTTAAAAAAAATATATATATATATATATATATATATATATATATTATATTATATATATTATTATTATAATATATATATATATATATTATATATATATAATATTATGATATATATATATATATTATAGTATATATATATATATATCATATATATATATACATATATATTAATATATTTAATTAAAAAAATATTTTTTAAATATTTATATAAATTTATATAATACAAATTTTTTAAAATAATATATATATTATATATATATATAGTATATAATGTATGTTATATAATATATATATATATATATATAGTTTATTGCAGGGATACTCTTTGATGAGCAAAGCGGGCTTCCATCAAACGAAAGTTGCGCTAACCTCCTTGGTTCTCCTACTGACAAATCTTTCTGGCCCGTTTCCAAAAACGTCCTCTAACAAACTTCTGAAATATCTGTCTTTGTGCCATCTTTTCGATCTGACATGTGTCTGTGCTAACTCCAACTAAAAGGCCAATCTTGGCCTCCTATTTCCTCTAACTCAACCCTGGAAACGATTCTGGCATTACTCACCCATCCTCCTCTCCTCTCGGTGTCCTCATGACTTTGCCTGTGATTACATTTGGAATCGGGTGCATGGGCCCTGAAATTACGAACGTTAGGAAGGCGGGTGGCCGGACGGCATTCCTCCCCCCCTACTTTTGAGGGAGTGTGCTTCGTGCTATCCCCGCCCTCGTTCAACTATTATTCTAAATGTCTCAATACTTACACTTTCCCTCAGTGTTGGAAGCACGCAACATGTCCAAACCTTATTCCGAAAAAAGGAAGCCCGCTGATTCTTCTAACATTTATTTGCTCTTACTTGTATTACTATCATCTTTACTTCTTTAAAACTTCTCTCAACTCTCATTTCTTAGATCATCGGAATCTCATTCACTTCTTTTCCGATCGC
>JABUQX010068712.1:17500-27814 GCA_015478945.1 Trachelipus rathkii | reverse complement strand
ACACACAGAGAAAGTTTTTAATATACCCTTCACTGATATCTTTTACCTTCCAAGTATGTCATCTTATGGCTTCCCCCGATAATTCCAGTGAGATATATTTTTTATTAGTGTTTTCACAGATGTGAAATTTGTGACATCTGCTTATATGCAGATAAGGATCTTCGGAAGACCAAATATGAATCTTTAAAATTGTTGTGCATGTTTTGCGTTAGCGGATGCAGTTATTCACGATATCACCATTTTTAGTTACTCTTATAAGTGCTTCACAAACTGGAACTGTGTTTACTTTACCCTTTTTGTTTCATTACTCCCCTTGAAGAGTTCAGTCTTTCAAAAACATGCTCGCTTGCTACTTCTTTAGTCCACAAAACTTTTTTAAAATCTTTTCCAGGACCACATTTCACCAACCTTGTTTGAAACCATGCATTATATCCATACAACAAATTCAGCATTTTATTGTATTAAATATATGTTTAAACTTATTGTATTTCAGGTTGTTCCGATTTTGATACGAACAAGTCTGATTTTGAGGAGCTAGTTTCGTTCTGCATAGAAAAGGTGAATAAAAAGGAAGAGAAGAAGAACATTAGTTTAACAATTTACCACTGCCCATCTATTTCCTCGTCATTTATTTCTAGTCAACTTAACAATAAATCCAATGTATCAACTTTTATATTTCCTGTTTTAGCAATTGAAGATGATAAAACCTTATTATCAATTGTATTAACTAGATATTAAAATGAATGACATTATTTTTAGTGATTTATTTTCCATTTTGTAGTTTTCCTTTAGTTTCAAATTCACGGGGTTATTGGCCTAAATGCTAAATGTTATTTATTTGTTATGCATAGCAACTTTTAACTTTGCTAATAGGAAAATTACTTAAACGTGACAGCAATATAAAAGAAGGAAAGAATTGGAGACTTTTCATGACATTACTTGACAATAATACTATAGAGTAAAATGTGTTATACAATTTCTATATATAGTTTTGAGGGAAAGATACCGTGGCCCCACAAGACCTGCATCAGGAAAAAACATTCTAATTGCAATTCTGATTAAGAGCCATCTATTAAAAAGAGTTTGAGTAAAGAAAAGAGGAAGGGGTGGTTTAGAAAGAATTAACAGTGCTCTAAACTATACCGATGCACATCGTATGTGAAAGAACCCATCATTTAAATCTTAAATGAAGGATTTATTTTTCTTCAGTTATCATCACCATTCATCGGCAGAGTTTTGTTATGGGATTGAATGAAAATTAATAGTAACAAATTGAATCTTGAATAAATGATGTAAATACTACTTTAATTAAACCGCAGCTCAATATGTATTGATAAAATGTCTCCTTGAGTGATTCTTCCCTTACCAGGATTAGATCCGGGCCCTGGCAGACGGAATAGCAAGTGTGTTGACCACTTGACCAACATGAGCTAAAAAGATACGTGACTTAGACCTAGGAAAGAGATTCTTGTCAGTAGGAATAACACATTTGCTATTCCGTCTGCGAGGGCCCGGGATCTAATCCTGGTAAGTGAAGAATCACTCAAGGAGAAATTTTATGAATACATATTGAGCTGCAGTTTAATTAAAGCAGTATTTACATCAATACAAATAAATTCTCCGGTTTAAAAGTGTTCTTATTTCATGGGCCCTGTGTTGCCTTTGACCAGAGTGTGAGCGGAGGTGCGTGGCTGAGGTATCTGTCCTGACATAGGCGTCTTATTCTACTGAGAATCTCTTTCCATAGTTTAATTAGTATATTTTTTAGGCTCGCTTGTAAGTAGGAATAAGGCCCGCCTATGTCAGGACAGTGGATCTAATCCTCGTAAGTGAAGAATCACTCAAGGAGAAATTTTATCAATACATATTGAGCTGCGGTTTAATTAAAAGCAGTATTTACATCAATGCAAATAAATTCTCCTTACATGGGCCCTGTGTTGCCTTTGACCAGAGTGTGAGCGGAGATGCGTGGCTGAGGTATCTGTCCTGACCATAGACGGTCCTTATTTCCTACTGACCTGATATAGGCAGTCCTTATTGTCGCGTATCTTTTTAGCTCATCGTGGTCAACACGCTATTCTGTCTGTGAAGGCCCGGGATCTAATCCTGGTAAGTGAAGAATCAATCAAGGAGAAATTTTTATCTATATATATATATATATATATATATATATATATATATATATATATATATATAATATATATTATATAAAAAGTATATATTATATAATATATATATATATATATATATATATATATATATATATATATATATATATAGTGATATATTCGGGAATTCGAGGTGAAAAAGCCGAATACCGAATATTCGGCCGAATACCGAATATTCGGCCGAATAATCACTTCGCTATTCGGCCGAATAGTTATTTCAAAGTTCGGTCATCCATTTACGGGAACAATAACAGAAAACTACACTGGTTCAACAAAAAAGGTGAAATTTTTCTTGATGGACTTTTGTAGCAAAATATATGTAATTCGGAGGTGGTTGATATATATATATATATTCTCGGATTTGCTGTATCACATCCGTTTTCATGCAATCATGGATCCTATTTTTGCATATTCCCTAGGAATGACAAAATTTCATGCGCGCACTACGTAGGCTGTATAGACGTTACCTTCCGCATATATCTACAGTAGTAGCAAGTTTACTGCGGTCGATATTCGGGAAGCATGTGGTAACTTTAGTACGTCAAAATGTATGGATGCCAATGGCCTGGATGATGTCTATCATCCATCTGAATACAGTCGGATGGTCCGTCATTGTTCACCCAGGGTGAACTGAACGATCTTGTATGAGAGTTGTATTTGCCGAAGTTGTCCTGAGCTGTTGGCTTCGAGGTTTTAAATGAAAAATGACTACTGGACCATGCACAAGAGTAACATTTTATATGGTAACAGAGAAGCAGAGCTGCGGAGGCTCTTCAGTCAGATGGTACCTTGTGTCATTGCAGTGAAGTTGCAGGCCTATTACTCGCTATGGGACTCCCAGCATACGGATGCAGGTGAGTGGCGACTGTTTATCGACACTTCCAAGAGCAGTTAAAAGTGTGTGTTGTTACACAACGGCAACAGGTATGTTTTTCCAGTAGGGTTCTCGGTACGGATGAGAGAGGAGTATGCCAAAATCAAAACAGTTTTGGAGAGGCTACAAAAATCAAGGTACATGGATGGTAAATAGCGTCGACCTCAAAATGATAAACCTTTTGCTCGGTCAGCAAGCAGGTTTCACCAAATCCCTGCTTCCTGGGCTATGGGACAAGCCGGGCGCAAAGGATCATGGACCAGAGAGAATGGCCGCCGAGGGAAACCTTGACGCAGGTGACCGGAACATCGTACGTGAACCACTTGTACAGAGAGAAAACATCATCTAACCTCTACTAGGAACCGACCGGGGCCCGGCCCCCCCGGCCATTTTAGCGACCCCGGCCCCGGCCAAAAATCGGGAAAAACCGGGGTTTTCTACCGGGGTTAACTGTAATTTACACACTAAATAATAGACGGTTAAATCAACAAAATAAAAAATATATTTTAATTCCATTACTGCCTTTGTTATAGATTGATGCAAAATAATAAACATACTAAATTCATCAATTTTTTTTTGGTATTTACTATGATTTTAAATTAAAATTGAGGCCAAATTAAAATATTTTTCCGAGTTTTTAACATATAAATATTCGAAATTTGATATATAAACGAATTCGGAAAAGGAAATAATATAATTGTTAAAATGTTTAATGTATTTTTATTTAAAGTAAATATATTCAAGAAAATCAAATATTTTCAGAAATCTCTTTAAATTATTTAATTAATTAATATATATATATATAATATATATATATATATATTATATATATTATTATATATATATATATATATTTATATATATATATATTATATATATATATATATATATTATATATATATATATATATATATATATATATTATATATATATATATATATTACTATATATATTATATATATATATATATATATTATATATATAACTATAATATATAATATTTATATAATATATAATATATTATTTTATAATAATATATAATATATTTATATATCTATAATATATATATATATATATATTATATATATATATATATATATATATATATATATATATATTAATATATATATATATATATATATTATATATTTGAGAGGAAGCTGTTGGATTCTTTTTTTGTGTTATGCTTTACTGTCATTTCATTTTATTACTAAATGTACACGAATTAAAAACATTGTTAAAGACACTTTTTTTAATGAAATAAATTTTTAAAAGGAAAGCTAATTTTCGTCCGGACACGCGAGACCTCTTCAGGCTAAGGGACTTGATTTCTTTCTTGATCTTCATAACAGTTCAAGTGTGTTTCAGTTGGTCTGCTATTTTCTTCATGTTGTTGTTTGTGAAATATTTTGATGTTTTCAGATTTTCATTTTGTATAAATCTATCTTAACTTCACCGGATGCTTTATTGTAGTTGTTACTATTAATAAAAATAGCAACATCCTCCTTTTTACCATCCTCAATTCCATTATACTTCGTTAAAACAATATTAGCTCCAAAATATATTACCCTCATCTATCAATAGCTATCACTTAAAAAACATTCTCAAACCCTCAAAACGAAAAGAAAATCTCGCCCAAAGCTGTATATATCACATCCCCCTGCAATACTTGCAATAAACCATATATAGGTGAAAACATAGATTTGCAAAGAAAAAAAATCAACATACATGACCTGCACAGGACAGCATAAATTCAGCTTAAACAAGTCATAGGCGTAACACAGCCCACTCTATCAATATCAACAATATAATGATGATCAGAAATATCAATCACACGAGCTATCGCAAAATCATGGAATCCTTTTGCATTATAATAGTAACAACTACAATAAGCATCCCGGTGAAGTTAAGAAAGATTTTTATACAAAATGAATATTTGAAACATCAAAAATATTTCAACAACAGCCATGAAGAAAAATAGGCAGACCAACGAAACACCACTTGAACTGATGAAGAATAAGAAGAATGCAGTCCCTTAGCCGAAGAGGTCTCGCGTAATCGGGACGAAAATTAGCTTTTCTTTTTAAATTTATTTTTTCATTAAAAAAAAGGTCTTTAAGCAATGTATTTGAAATCCTTAATAATTTAGTAATAAAATGAAGTGCAGTAAAGCATAATACTAAAAAAGAATCCAAGGGCTTCTCTCTAAAGTAAATATATCAATACGACAAAAGTAGGTTCTTAAATATATATAATATATTATATATATATATATATATAGATATAATATATATAATTTTATATTATATAATTATATATATTATATATATTATATATATATAATATATATATATTATATATATATTATAATATATAATATATTTATATATATATATATATATTATTATATATATTTATATATAATATATAATTATATAATATATATATATATATTCTATATATATATAATATATATATTATATATATATATATATATATTTAATACAACTTATTCTTCTAGAAAATCCATTATTTTCTAAAAATTTCTTTCGAAAATATTTATTTAATTGAATTAAATTAAATGGTTTCCTTTATTATAATTTAAATTATCAATTAATTGAAATTATATTTAATTTTCATCCTAAGTTTTAAAGACTTTCAGTGTTTTTGACTTAAATTTCTAATTGGACCACGCCCCGGCCCCGGCCCCGGCAAAATTCCCGCCCCGGTCGGTCCCTACCTCTACTACACATAAAACTTGGTTTGATGAAGCAATTTGTGAAGGCCCTGGAACATGAATGGTGAATGCTTCACTATATATGCTTCAACGTTTTCCTGGTCTGAGTGAACGAGAAGAAAAAAGCTGGGATATTTGATGGCCCACAAATACGGACACTCCTCCGTGATGCTGCCTTTGCTACAACAATGACTGTGTTACAGGCAAAAGCGTGGAATGCTTTTTCAGATGTAGCACAGATTTTTCTGGGGAACAGGAAAGCCGAGAACCACTAACATTGTACAGGAACTGCTAGACAGTTTTCATTCTCATGGATGTGGAATGAGTATAAAGTTGCACTACTTACATTCTCACCTAAGGAAATTTCCAGATAGCCTAGGCAATGTTAGTGATGAGCAGGGTGAAGCGCTTCCATCAAGATCTAAAGTTCATGGAAGGACGTTACCAGGGCAAGTGGGATATCAATATGATGGCCGGACTATTGTTGGGAGCTTGACTGAGGGATATTCCATGACGCTATGCACGTAGAATCGTCTACGAGAATAGAAGTTACTACGTCGTAGGTATGTTTTACATCAATAACCCATCTTCTATTACATTCATTGTTTTCCCATATTCCTCTTTATTCATAGTTGTATATGTTTAACATATATCTATCAAAGACATGCATCATATAACTGCGATTTGTTTCCTCCTTCATATTCCAATATATATATTATATATATATATATATATATATATATTTTTCTCTACACATATATATTCTATACAATATATATATATATATATATATATATATATATATATATATATATATATATATAGATATCATATATGATTAATTATATATATATAAATATATATATAATAATATCTATATATAATAATATTATATATATATACTTAATATCTAGTATATATATATATTAATTATAATATATATATATAATATATATATATATTATATATATATATATATACATATATATATATACATATATATATTATACATATATATATATTATATATATATATTATCATATATATATTATATATATATATTATATATATTTATATTATTAATATATATTATATATATATATATATAATATATATATATATATATATATATATCATATATTAATTATATATTATATATATTATATTTATATATATTCCAATAATTGTGATAAGCACCGCTTTTGAAAAAAGGTAAAATCAATAAATTTTACAAATCTGGTGTTACACACAATATCCACAAATGCGATGTGATCATGCAAAGCGATTACATTTTTGGAATCAGCACATCAACAATCAATTGCGAAACCCCGTCCAAGAAATTTCATGTTACCAGTGTTATACTACAAAGTTAATAAACAAAAAGTAATATATTCTTACCTATAGCAAACCATTCACATATTAAAAAATAATTAAATGAAAAATTGAAAAGGTTCGTAGTTAAAGATATTAAACTAAACTTCCATTTGAATAAGCTCTAAGGTTAAAATAACAGAACATTAGCAGTTCTCTATTTTCAGGGGATACTATTTCTTGTGGCTCCATAAATATTTCCTCCTGTTCTAAATATTCCTTCACTTTCGACTGAATGACCGTGGATCAGACTGGTATTTTATTGCCAGTTTTTTTTCAATTCATATAAATTTCTTCAGTTTTTTCCACAATTGAAATTATATGCATTGTCATCACTGGTCACAGTAGCAAACTTGATATATTTGTTTTATTTCTTGATGTAATTCCTATGTAGCTTTTTACTTTTATGTACAATAATCACAAGATCGTCAGAAGAATGGGACTTTCTTTTTTCCCTCTCCCTTTCTTTTTGTATGACGATTTTGATGCCGCAATTTTTTAAAACAATTCATTAAAGAAGTGAAAATGGAACCTTCAGCTTCACTTTCCCCACTACGTGAATCACCGTCAGCAGAAGAGTCAGGAGCTAAATTTTCATGCATTTCTTTCCATGCCTCAACGACCATATTTTTTACTGATTCATCTGATTCATGTTGAAAAATTAGCTTGATTCGCAGATCTAAGAAATTAGCTACACACAAAGATTTATCACATAGAAAAATAGAAAGTCTTTTTCTACTGATTTCTTAAGCTCTTCAACGAGTGTAATTATTCCACGGAAAGCTTTTTGCTTTTAATTGCCTTATTTAAAATAGATTTATTGCTAAATGGAAGGGATCACTTGGGCGACTGTTACTTCACGTTTAATGCTTGTTTTAGTGATGTTGTCAAATGGCTCAAGTAAATGGAATAATTTTGCCACTGAAAATCAGGGAACATTTTCTGATTGATTCAAGCAGCGTACTATGGCTAGGGGAACCTTCTGTTCAAACAATCTTTTAAGCATATCATAATTTCTGTTCCAGCGTGTAGAAACGTTTTGATTAATTTATGCCGTTTGACATTCAGCTGCATCCGTGTAAAGTTTTAAAGCTTTGCAGCTGCCGTTGCTGAATGGTGAAAATGAGAGGATATGCTTCTGCAAGTAAATAAAATATCTTTAACAGACTTCTGACATAATATTGAATCTTGAATGCATAGTTGCAACATGTGAATAAAACATGAAATTGATAGCAAGCAACTCTCCCTTAACCAGCTACCATGTTTGGTCCATTATCCGTATCACTAAATATTCTATTTTTTAGAATATTGAAAATGTCAAAGGCCCTTATAGGATCGACAAATGACAAAGATTTCGCCATATTGGCTAACAAAATTTGGCCATATTTTTATTTTTTGGAAAATAAGTTTTAAAATTTCAATTTTAAATGAAATAAGCTTTCCCTTAGTGTGTTGGTAATTTATTGTTTATAAAGCCCAATATTCGGCCCGAATAGTTCGGCAAAAAGCTGAATACCGAATATTCGGTATTTTGGGCGGAAAACGAATACTTACCGAATATTCGGCACATCCCTAATATATATATATAGTTATTTATATATATATGTATTATTATATATATATATATTATATATTAATATAATTTATATATATATATAGGTATTTATATCTATATATTATATAGTATGCTGATGCATGCCTCCGAGATGGTCGTGATCGCCGTAAACGACCTTTTAATTTTCGGCGAAATTGTATGTAATGTATGGGTACAATGGAATGTCAGAGGAAATAAATGTTTAATGTTGAGGAGAAGAGGTGATGGATGTATTTAGAAAGGCCAAATTTGATTTGCTCGCTGTGACTGAACCAAAGATGAAGGAAAAGGTGAAATTGGAAGTGGTGTGGTGTGAAATGTGTGCGTGCTGGGGTGGAAGAGAATGAGAGAGGGAGAGAGGAGTTGCAATTTTGGATGAGTGACCTTGGTACAAAGCTTATGGTAGACTTTGTGTGTGTAAGTCCTAGAATTCTAATGGTTATATTTAAGTTTGAAAAGTCAAGGTATGTGGTGGTTGTGACGTATGGTCCATCTGAGGGCAACGTTGAAGAGAGAGTACGATTTTTTTGGGATAATCTGATGATCTTCTGGATGGGGTGAGTAGGAGCTTCACATTGATTGATAGTGTTGGGAGACCTGAATGGGGTGGGATAGGTGATCAAAAAAGCGGATGGTATAACAGGTGGTTTTGGGTGGCGGGAGAAAATGAGAATGGTAGGGAAGGTGATTGATTTCTGGGAGGAGAGAGGTATGTGGTGTAAGGTAATACTTTCTTTAAACACAAGAGTACCATAAGTATACTAGGGTTGGTGTAGGTAGAGATGGTATGAAGTGAAAAGTATGATTGATTTTGTGTTGGTGAAAAGGAGAATGTTGAAGTATGTGTTGTATGTTAAATAAGTGAGGGTTTAGGAAATGGGAACTTATCGGATCATTATATTGTTTATGTAAAATTAAGTTAGTGGGGGCTGGATGGAGAGGAAGGTGATACAAAAGGAAGTAGGTAAATTAAGAGTGAGAAGTTTAGTGAACAAGACAATAAGGAAAGTATGTAGAGAGCGCTCGCTAGTAAATCGGTTGATGTGAACGAGTTGATACTGAAACAAATCTGGGGGCAAATGAAGAAGCAATTGTTAGTAGTGCAAAGGACGTGTGTGGATGTGCTAAAGTAGGGAATAAGAATGTTAACAGCGAATGGTGGCATGAAGAGGTGATGAAAGCGGTAAAGGTAAAAAAGAAGCGTGTTGAATGACTAAAAGCAAATGCATAAAGTTTCAAAAGAACGATCTTGGAATTATATAAGGAAGGAAAAAAGAAATACTAAAAGGTTGCATACGTAAGAGGAAACAAGAGGTAAAGAACAGGTTGGAAGGATGATGAATGAGACATAAGAGGTTGAATAGAAGCTCTTCTGAGAACGCGAAAGGTTAGAAATGAGAATAAGGGGAATCTGCTTTAGATAAATGAATAGGGATGGTGCTTATTGTAACTGATGAAAATGGATGTGAGGGAAGTGGTGGAAAAGAAACTTCCGAAATCTGCACAAATTATTAACAGTAATGATGAGGTGTTAGTGAATGTGTGTGGTTTTGATGGTGCAAGAAGGAAT
>JABUQX010068712.1:0-7500 GCA_015478945.1 Trachelipus rathkii | reverse complement strand
TTTTTATTATTATTTTTATTATTTTTATTATTTTATTTTTATTATTATACTTAGTGTTATTTACTTCATGCTATGTTATTATTATTTAGAACACACATTCACTATGTCACTTACATTTACCCATAGACACTTACATTTACACTTATACACATGCGGCCGCACACACACACACACACACATTCACTATGACACTTACATTTACCCATAGACACTTAAATTTACACTCACACACAGTCACACACAGATTTACTTACACTCTCACACAGATTTACTTACACACGCAGATTTACCTACACTCACACACCCAGATTTACTTACACACAGATTTACTTACACACACCACACACAACACACACACACACACACACACACAGCACACACAAACACACACACACACACGCCACACACACGTACACTCACTTACACATATAACGTATAATTTATTAAAACATTTTATGTTTTAATTAAACACGTACATTTATATTACTCATTCAAATATAACTAAAATTATTTCAAAGTTTCTTAAAACTTCTATATAAATCAATCATTACCTTTGAACAAAGAGAATTATTATTAACTGTTAATACTTTTTGTTTATAATTTATAACTATCAAGTTTTAAAATAACTTCTTACTAAAATTTTATGAAATTTTATTAAAACATAATTTTACGTACCTTAAAGCAATTAAATCAGTAAAGATACAGTAAGGCAGCCCCTAGCAACCCCTCTACACCAAGCTATGCCACGTTTTGATCTATTGACTTAACTGCTTTACATCATCTTAGCCATGTAATAAGTATAAAAATAACAAAATAAGTTCTTCTCTGCTAACATAACATGTATTTTATTAAAATCTTTCTAAGTTCTTATTTAAAAATAACAATTATTCACTTACATTTATATTATTCACTCGATGTTAACTAAAAATATTTCAAAGTTTTTTAAATAATTCGGGTTTTCTTTATATTATTATGTATTATATCTATGAATTTGACAATCCATCACGAGAAAACACCACAACCCGCACTCCTTAACAAAGATACGGAAAAACTGAACCTCTCTCTCTCTGTAAAATGTGTTGTAAGATAATCCTTTTTGTATCCCGGGGCGATTTAGCCTAATTTCCAGGTCAAAATAAATTTCAAACTGACCTTTTTCTGTTAAAAATGTGGTGCAATAACTACGTTAGGCCTAAATTTTAGGAACCTAAATTTAGGATAAGCCTTTTGTATCCGGGCTAATTTAATCCTAATACCAGGTCAAAAAGTAATTCCAGTATAGACAAGAATCATTGTTATTATTATTTTTATAAATATATTTCAAACTGAAACATGCTGGATCGGTAAGATCCTTTAAGCAGGTAAGAAGGAAATGTTTTCCTTATTTGTGATTGGTCGGAGTAGTTTTCCCCTAGTTCATAAGCTAAACACCACCAGGGCTCAGCATGAGCCCCAACCCGCAAAGTCAGCCAAACCCCGCACCTGCTGGTGCGTCCCGCCGCGTCCCCGCCGGCCGCGTGCGCCCGCAGGCGCAATATTCGCGTTCCGCCCGCCGCGCGCGCCCGCAGGCGCTAAATATTCACACACACACACACCACACACACACACACACACACACAACACACACACACACACACACACACACACACGCACACTCACTTACACATTAACGTATAATTTATTAAAACATTTTATTTTTATTTTCATTATATAATATTAGTTGTTATTTACTTCATGCTATTGTTATATTATTTAGAACACACAATACACATTTACACACAACACACACACACACACACACACACACACATACACACTTTACATTACGCACCCACCCACTCGATATTTTGATGCCTCAACTTGATGCCTCGCTTTTGATGCCTCACTTGGATGCCTCAGTTTTGGATTGCCTTAACTTTGATGGCCCAGCTTTTTGATGCTTCAACTTTGATGCCTCAGCTTTTGTTGCCTCAGCTTTGATTCCTTAACTTTAATAACTTAGCTTTGGTACCTCAGCTTTGGTGGTTCATCTTTGATGACTCATCTTTGATGGCGTCATCTTTGATACCCTCTATTTGTTTTATAATATATGTATATTTTACTAAAATAAAATATTTATTTGTATTACTCTTTCATTACCATTTTTATTTGGGTTGCCATTACATCTATTTTTAAACGTAACATGGCTGTAAAGTCATAGAGTGTGTAATGTATAAAGGTAATAAAGATAAAAACTGTAGGTGTCCTCATAGCGCAGTGTATTAAGTGCATGTACTTCAGGTGTTATTGTATGATGAAGGTATGAAACCTTAACATACAGAGAGGTTCACGTCACCATTAGGGATGGGAAGTTCTCTGGTAATTAGTACTTAAAGGACCGGAAACCCGGGTTACTCCGGTTGACATACGCTCACATTCACGTTCGGGCTATGAAGATACCTTTTATTTCGGGCTTGCCGGATTCGAACCACCGGTTAGGCGGGCGGGAACGCGGAAATATTGCGCCTGCGGGCGCACGCGCGGGCGGGAAGCGGAAATATTGCGCCTGCGGGCGCCGCGGCGGGCGGCGGACGCGGCGGGACGCACCAACGGGTGCGGGGGCTGACCTTTTGGGTGGGGCTCATGCTGAGCCCTGGTGGTTAGCTTATGAACTAGGGGAAAACTACTCCGACCAATCACAAGTAAGGAAAACATTTCCTTCTTACATGCTTAAAGGATCTTACCGATCCAGCATGTTTCAGTTTGAAATATATTTATAAAAATAATAATAACAATGATTCTTGTCTATACTGGAATTACCTTTTGACCTGGTATTAGGAATAAATTTAGACCGTCGACAAAAAGGCTTATTATCCTAAATTTAGCCTTAAAATTAGCCTTAACGTAAGTTATGTGCCACCAACATTTTACAGAAAAAGGTCGGTTTGAATATATTTTTACCTGGAATTAGGCTTAAATCGCCCCGGGATACAAAAAGGATTATCCTACAACAATTTTACAGAGAGAGGTCCAGTTTCATATCTGTAAGGAGTGCGGGTTGTTGTGTTTTCTCGTGGTGGATTGTCAATGTACATAGATAATAATAATAATAATAATTATAAAGAAAACCCGAATTATTTAAAAAACTTTGAAATATTTTAGTTAACAAGTGGAATAATATAATGTAAGTGAATAATTGTTATTTTTAAATAAGAACTTAGAAAGATTTTAATAAAATACATGTTATGTTAGAAGAGGAACTTATTTTGTTCTTTTTATACTTTTTACATGGCTAAAGATGATGTAAAGCAGTAAGTCAATAGATCAAAACGTGGCATAGCTTGGTGTAGAGGGGTGCTAGGGCTGACCTTACTGATTTATGATTATTGCTTTAAGGTACGTAAATATATGTTTTAATAAATTTCATAAAATTTTAGTAAAAGTTATTTTAAAACCTTGATAGTTATAAAATTATAAACAAAAAGTATTAACAGTTTATAATAAATTCTTTGTTCAAAAGTAAATGATGATTATATAGAAGTTAAGAAACTTTGAAATAATTTTTAGTTATATATTAATATGAGTAATATAAATTGTACGTTGTTTAATTTAAAACAATAAATGTTTTTTAATAAATTATACGTTATATGTGTAAGTGATTGTGCGTGTGTGTGTGTGTGTATGTGTGGTGTGTGTGTGTGTGTGTTGATTGTGGTGTTCGTGTGTGTGTGTGGTAGTGTGTGTGTGTGTGTGTATGTGTGTTTCTAAATAATAATAAACAATAGGCATGAAGTAAATAACACTAAGCTTATAATAATAAAAATAAAAATAAAATGTTTTAAAAATTATACGTTATATGTGTAGTGAGTGTGCGTGTGTGTGTGTGTGTGTGTGTGTGTATGCGTGCGTGTGGTGTGTGAGTTGTTTGTGTGTGTGTGTGTGTCAGTATGCGTTAGTAAAATTTACGTAAGTAAATCTGGGTGTTGTGAGTGTAGGTAAATCTGCGTGTGTAAGTAAATCTGTGTTGAGGAGTGTAAGTAAATTCGTGTGTGCTGTGTGGTGTGTGGTAATTTAAGTGTTATGGGTTAAATGTAATGTGTCATAGTGAATGTGTGTGTGTGTGTTGCGGCCGCATGTGTATAAGTGTAAATGTAAGTTTTCTATGGGTAAATGTAAGTGACATAGTGAATTGTGTTCTAAATATTTAACAATAGGCATGAAGTAATAACACTAAGTATAAGAATAAAAATAAAAATAATAAAATAATATAAAAATAATAAATAATAATTAAAAATAATAAAATAAATAAAGTATTAAAACAAAATAAAAAACATAATGTTAATAAATATATGAGTTAAAACAGTAAAACATATAAGTTAAAGCAGGAAACATGAGTTAAAGCAGTAAAAATTGAGGTAAACGCATTAAAACATGAGTTAAAAGCAGAAATCAGTAAAAACCAAAAGCATTACTAATCCCCCTAGGTGTTTAGGTAACACCTTCTATTGATTACTATGATTTTTACTGCTTTAAGGTATGGTAATGTTATAAATATGTGGTTAAAGCAGTAAACATATAAGTTTAAGCAGTAAAAACATGATTTAAAGCAGTAAAGCAGAAAGTTAAGCAGTAAAGCAGTAAAACAAACGCATACTAATCCCTTAGGTGTTAGCGCTAACACCTCTATTGATTTACTGTTTACTGCTTAAGTATGTAATGTTAATAAATATGTGAGTAAAGCAGTAAAAACATATAAGTTAAAGCAGTAAAACATGAGTTAAGCAGTAAAACATGAGTTAAAGCAGTAAAAACAGTAAAACAAAAGCATACTTAATCCCCCCTAGTGTTAGGTACACCTCTATGTGATTTACTTGATTTAACTGCTTTGGTCTGTAAAGTATATTGTTTTAATAAAATTTCGTACAATTTGTAGTAAAATTCTTACATGCAATTTTTTAAAAATTTATAAATTAAAAAAAGTACTAAGTAAAATATAAAAGATGTCTGTAATGAGTTACAGTTTTTAGGTTCGCGAAAATGTTTTTAATAAAAATGTTTAAGTGCCTAAATTAGGATGGGCTAAAATTGACCCATGGAAGACCAAGGGTTGGTCGTGTGTTTATACGTGTGTATAAGTGCAAATGTAATGTAAGGGTCTATGGTGAGTGTAAGTGGTCATAGTGAATGTGTGTATAAGTGTAAGTGGGTGTGTTATGTGGTGTGTGTGTGTGTGTGTGTGTGTGTGGTGTTTGTGACCGCTTGTGTATAAGTGTAAATAGTAAGTTGTCTATGGGTAAATGCAAGTGTCATAGTGAATGTGTGTTATAAGGGGCATAGTGAATGTGTGGTATAAGTGAATGTGTGTATAAGTGTCATATGAATGTGTGTGTGTGTATGTGTGTGTGCTGTGTGTGTGTGGGTGTGATAAGGTGTGTGTATAAATATAAAAAGTGTGTTGTCCGTGTGGTATGTGCTGTGTGTGTGTGTGTGTGTGTGTGTGTTTGTGATTGTGTGGTGTGCGCGTGTGGTGTGTCCACGGATGAAATAAGTTTAGGATAGATCCATACAGGTCAGATACCTACATGACCTCATGTTAGCACAGATACCTACAAAGGCTAGGCATCAGTTACCTGGATGGAGCTCAAGGCGGGGTGGAGGCCTAGGTGCAGGTGTAGGTTAGGATAGGTGTAGGCTAGGTGTAGGGTGTACGCTAGTTAGGTTTAGGTTAGGTTAGGTTAGTTAGGTTAAGTTAATGTTAGGTTAGGTCAGGTTAGGTGCAGGTTTAGCTAGGTGTAGGCTGGGGTATTAAGGGTATCCGCAAGGTACAAGGCCGAAATATGCATGGTCAAACAAGGTATATATATTATATTATATATAGTATAGTATATATATATTATATATATATATATACTACTGTATCACCTATACTACTACTACATATCAACTATATAAACACCTATATATATTAATATATAATATATATATTATATATATATATATTATATATATATATATATATATATATATACGACCTTTCTTTCTCTCTCTCAATATATATATATATATAATATATATATATAATATATAATATATATAATAATATATATTATATATATTATATAATAAATATATATATATACTATATATATATATATACTATATATAAATTATTATTATTTATTATTATTAATATTATTATTATTATTATTATTTTATTATAATTATTATTATAATAATTATTATAATTATTATGGGAAGCCTCGGACTTGCTTTTATAAACCTGGAAATTAAATTTATATTCTACTAAGTCGTAGCGCTGGAGGTGTGGTTAAAAGGTCCGCGGTTTGCCTCGGTGGTAAGAGGTCGAGTTCTATTTTGATTTATGACCGTTGGGGAACTCGAACATATAAAGACGGTGAGGCTTGAGCTGGTAAGGAAGTTTAAGCAACGATGAAAAGGGACGTTTTGTGTGAAAAAATCGTTGATATATATACTAATAATATATATTTAATATATATATATATAATATATATTATATATTATATATATATATATATATATATATATATATATATATATATATATATATATACTAGTTATATATATATATATATATATATATGCTGAATTTGAAAATATAGTGCGGTTCTCGGCGAATCAATAAAATATTTGGTAAAAGTCTTTAAAAAACGAAGTGTTTTCGTAAAAATATAATACTAAACCTTAATTCTCGTCTGTTTCAAGTAAAATATCAATAATTCAACAGTATAGAAAGTACACACTTGCTATTTGGTCTTTCAACTCATAGACGGTTCTTGCGCCGCAGGTTTCATTTGCCTACGAATGCGACGGACTCGCGGAACTTGTAAAAAAAACCGCGACGATGGCGTGGACGATGAATTTGCGATTCAACCCGACGAAAAAGCGACGATGAATTTGCGATTCATCCCGACGATGATTAACCAAAACGCAATATAAAACAAAATGGCGGACGCAAGTCAACAAGGTTGACACCATTAAAAAGGCTCATGAAAGAACATGAATAAATAAACTACACAAACTTAAAAATAAACTAACTAACGTATCTGAAAAAAAAAAGATGGGTTCTCAAAATTAGGGGGGCGGGTGGGGGCAAAATAGGGCGTGGACACTGTTACGACGGATGCTCCACATCGGCTGGCACACCCCTTCTTCGAAGGGTGCCAAAAAATTACGGTGCCAAAAAAGTTAAGGTAAAAAATTCAGGTTGCCCAAAAAGGTCAAGCCACCAAAAGTCGCGGTCAAAAAAAGGTCAAAAAGGTTGCGGTCAAAAAAAGGTCAAAAAGGGTCAGGTGGTCAGCACGAGCGAAATGACTCTCCTACTACTGACAATGTTAAAAAAAAACACTTATTGACAATATTAATACTAAACTAACTTTTAACGTGGGCAAAAAAAAACAACTATTGGCAACTTCCGCGATCATTTTAGTTGCAGACACGGAAATTTTAATTCTTATCGTACAGCCAGTACTGTTTAACTGT
>JABUQX010068711.1:25000-32147 GCA_015478945.1 Trachelipus rathkii | reverse complement strand
TGATCCCCTCCGTCAATTTATGGCCCAAAAATTCTAAGTTAGTAACTGCAATCTCGCATTTTGAGGTCTGAGCATGGCACCAACTTTTGCTAATCTGTATAATAACTCACTCAATTCCCTTAAATGGTCATGCCATGTTTCAGTGTGGACATATATATATATATATATATATATATATATATATATATATATATATATATATATATATATATATATATATATATATATATATATATATATATATATATATATATATATATATATATATATATATATATATATTATATATATATATATATATATATATATACTATATATATATAATATGTATATATATATATATATCGTCAAGGTAGATATCGGTTTACCTCATACCATCTAACACCTTCATCACAGCCCTGACTAACGTTGCCCCGGCTTTCATCAGGCCGAATGGCATTCTCAGAAATTCATAGTGTCCATTGTGTGTCACGAATGCGGTCTTAGGAATGTCCTGGCTCCTCACTGGTATTTGCCAGTACCCTTTCTTAAGTCAATTTTCGAGAAGTACCGGTCCTTCGCAAATTTTGTAAAAACTCTTCTGTCGATGACATAGGTTCGGGGTCAAATTCTGCAATCATATTTAACTTTCTATAATCGGCACATACCCAATTTGAACCGTCTTTTTTCTTCACCTTTACAATTGGCGATGCATACGGTGAATCAGAATGTCTGATTACTCCCATCTTCAACATTTCATCAAATTCTTTTTTTAACGTCTCTCTCATCGCATAAGGAATAAGGTAAGCCTTACTCTTGATAGTGACTTCTGAAGTCAAGTTAATCACATGTTGAACAGCACCCAAACTTCCGGGTAAATCCGTAAACACCTGCTTGTACCCCTTTAAGATTTTCAATATTTCTATTCTCTTGTCTTCTTCAAACTCTTTTCCTATTGCAATATCATCAATACATTCTTTGGAAGTGCTATTTCCTAAAACCATCGTGTCTTCTCCCAAGCCTATTTCTTCTCTTTCACAATCTTTAAAAACTATATTACTCCTGCACAATTGAATTGTATATTAAACGGTGTTCATCCTCATCGGTTTAATGTCTCATCGTCTAGCTGATATTTTATACATTTCTCGGGAGTGATTTCATTTTCATCCGATTGTAAAACGTCAGGGAATGTGGCAGGCTCACTATTCTGCAGATCACTCGCTACACTCGCTCACGACATTATATGCTTTTCAGTGGGTTTATCAACTTTTCCATGCACTATAGTCTTCTTTGGCACTCCATGCCTATTGAGTGTTATATCATCGTCACGTTGCTCAGTAAATACTTCGTGAGTAGTATCGTCACTATCTGTTGATTGTATACCCTCAGACGCAGCCGTCTTTTCCTATTGCGTCTTTAGCGTTTCTTCTGCATACGACGTTACAAATTGTTCTGCAGGATCATCTGCATTTCTCTCGCCCAGTTTATTTCCAATAATTAAATCAAAAATAACATCATCCAATACAGCAGCTTCCACACGTCCAGAATAGAAAAGAGTGTCAACAGCAATTAGGCAATAGGTACAACTCTGATTGTATTATCAATTAATCTCAGATATACTTTCTTGCCGGTCTTCTGTTCATCCAAAGTGAATTTTCTTTTTATAATGACACTATCACATCCAGTGTCTCTTAACACTCTTCCGGATACACCGGTAATCGTTCCACTAACTATAGGCATCACATTTGCTCTTTCACATGCAGTCGTAATTTGCACCCACCCTTTTCTGTACCAACTTGCCACAATAGTCGTAAACGTTATTAAAAAAAATTGGGGAAAGTACACTTTCCTGTTTTACAGCATTGTAAAACAGTAAAATGCATTCGGGACAGTGTCCTAGAAACTTGTCATGGGTACGTGCCTTTTGGGCCTGTAACATCTTTTTTGTCACCTTCCCAGAATGAAAAAATCTTTTGGAAGAACTCTTCTCCGAAAGCTGTCAAAAAATCATGACAGAATTCAGAGCTCCCCATACCGTCAAATATTCAAAGATCTGTCAGGAACGTCCCATAATATGTAATCAATCTTGAAGTGGAACCGGTACCTTCGTACTTCGACCGCTCTTAAATACACACACTGGTCTGATTTGGACTTGGGCCTGGAGAACCTCTATAAATTAGAGTCTCTGGGTACCAGTGAGGAGCGAGACCAGGGTTCCATTGACTAAATATTCATCAAGAGATTCTACGAAGGGATGGGGTTTGGAGACGGAAGGTACCACTTCGAACTTCCGTTGTTTCAAGATATTCTTGAGAGAGTTCCATCAAATCCTCACGTTGCTCTTGCTGCGATGCACCGAGTCAAAAAGAAGTTAACTGCTCAAGGCTTGCTTGACAAGTATAGGAAAATATTGTAGGAATACCTAAGAGAAGGTATTGTGGAGGCTGTGGAGGTGCATCCGAAAGATTATATAAAATTCATCTGGATACCCCTGCAGCCTGAAAATAGGTTGTAGTCCTTCACTTAATCAGGCATCGTATCCTAGGGTAGATTTAATCGCTTCCCTATTTAAGTTATTACTGTCCTTCAGAACAAATAAATTCATCTTTCTGGCGGATGTTTCGAAGGCCTTCCTCCAGATCAAATTAAAGTTAGAAGAGGACGGAAATCGCTTCTGTTTTTTTTGGGAGGCTGATGGCGAGTTATTCACTTACCGTTATGCCACCATCATCTTCGGGTTGGCTGTTACCCTACATTCTAGGGGCTGTGATACAACATCACGCCAAAATATACCATCCAGATCTCTGTACCTCTCTTCTTCAAAAAATCTGTACGTTTACAATTTTTCGTACACTTCTTCGTCTGTCAACGAACTTAAAGATATTTTTCAAAAGGCCACTTCACGTATGAGTGAGGGGGGCTTCAACTTGTGCTCCTGGAACTCCAACTGTCCGGAGCTTAAAGAAATATTCAATGAGGAGGGCAAACTTGCAACTCATCAAAATGATGAAGAAAGAGTTTTAGGGTATTTGTATAATACCGTTCATGATAGTCTGAGTCTTGGTGACTTTTCATTAAATATTGTTTCTACCAAGAGACAGCTCCTGTCGGAGACCTCAAAAGTACTCAATCCCTTATGTCTTTACCTTCCAGTCACCGTTCGAGGCCGTCTTCTTATAAAGAAAACTTGGGAAGTGGACATGGGGTGGGACGATATAATCGCTCCTGAAATCAAACATTTTTTGGGAGAAGTTGAGAAGGACCTTAACTCTCTGAAGGAGGTCTCTTTTAGATCTTCATTTGAGTCAAGTGACTCTGATTTAAGTATTCATATATTCTAAGATGCAAGCACTGCTGCTTAAGGCCTCGTGGTGTATGTCTCGTCTGCGGCAGAGGGTCCAAATCTTCTTTGGGCAAAATGAAAAATCGCGCCTGCAGAAGAACGCTTCCTGTTTGGAGTTATCTGTGTTTTTTGGCATTGAAGTGCTTACCACAAATGTTGAGTGGATTGTCGGGTGTGTCAATTTCAAGGAATTGAACATATTCTCGAATCGCAGATAACTCTTTATTGGATCCAAAATAGGATATCCAAAGTCAAGCAAATATTCGTGAAGAACAGTGTGCAAGATATTCGCACCATGAGCTCTTCACTTCAAGAGAAATATTCGTTAAATCCTAAATTTCTCTACGTCAGAACAGAAGATAATCCAGTGGACCTTCTGACCAGAGGTATTTCATTCAAAAAATTCCAAAAGAACATGTCGTTTTGGGCGAAAGGGCCAAAATGGCTCTCTTTAAATAATATTTACTGGCCATCACCTGAACTGGAAATAGCGTCTCTAGTTTTTGCTATTTTTCAAGGTGGCAATGAACCTTATGTAGTGGATTTGTCCAAAAATCCAAACTTGCACAAGCTATATCGAGTAGTTGCTTTATTGTTCCAGTTTGGAGTTTGTCAAGAGGAGTGACAATTAATCATGATTTAAAAGCACGTCTGTATTGTCTGCGGACAATGTAGAAAGAATCGTCTTTGAAAGAACTTCAATTTTCAAAAGAGATTAAAAATAATCCTTCTTTCACAGGCCAAGTTCTGGACTAGGTAAGTAATCTGAACTTGTTCTTGGATGAAAATAATCTCATCAGGAGCAAAGGTTGTTTGTCAAGATGCAGTTATTACAATTATGATGTACTTTATCCCATCTTGCTGTCAAAAAATCACCACCTCTCTAAATTAATCATAAGAGATGCTGACAACAAGTGTAAACATCTAGGCATACAAGCCACTCCTACAAATATTCGACTCCAAGGCTTCTGGGTGACTTCAGCACGTACCTCCATCAAAAATGTTTTGCGGGAATGCATAGTCTGCAAAAAGTTCAATAACTTTGCTTTTCGGTACCCGCTCTTCACCAATTATTCAAAAGACTAGGTGAAATTATTCAGGCCTTTTAAACATGTAGGTGTTGACTACACCAAACATTGGTGTGTCAAAGTCAAGGGCTCTGGCTCAGCCCAAAAAATGTTCATACTCATTTACACCTGTCTAAGTATTTGTGCGGTCTATTTAGACCTTATAGATGACATGTCATCTAAATCATTTATTCAATCGTTTCGGAGTGCCTTACTGCGTCTATAGAGTCAACGCGCGGTCCTTCAATCAAGGAACTAACTTCTTAGGAACTTTTATCGTGTCAGAAAATTGGAGTGAGTTTTTAAGAAAAATCATATTTCGCATGAGCGAATTCCTCTTTATAGCCCATGGGTAGGAGGCCAGTGGGAACGGTTAATACGTGTGGTGATGGATTGTCTATTCAAAACAATCGGACGTTCCTCGTTGAATTATTTCGACTTCATTACGATATTGTCAGATATTGCTGATGCTATAAATTCATGTCCGCTCACCTACACCTCCAGTACAAATGAAATATTACCTCTCACTTTCAACGATTTCATCAAACCATTGTCAAAAACCGCTTTGACGTTACCCGGAGCTTGGTAAAATAATCAGTTCTGGGACTTTACTTCGGCTCAGAAAGAGCTAGTAAAGTCACTGAAATTTTCTTCAGAAAAAATCGAAGAATTTCGTACCAGGTGATACAATGAGTACCTTCTCAGTCTTAGAGAGACTGGAAGAGATCTCTACCAGGTTAACTGGAATAATCTAGTGAAGAAGAGTTACATTGTTCTTATCAAAAGTCCAGTAAAAGAACCTCCTTACTGGTAGATAAGGATAGTCGTAGATCTTGTAATCGGCGGCGACAATAAAGTCAGATCGGTGTACATCAGGACTCCTGGGGGACAAGTCAGATTGCTTCCAGTCAAATATTTGTATCCCTTAGAGCTTTCTTTGACCCACAGTGGTTCAACACCTTCATCTTCAAACACAGTCCTTGTCCTTCCAGCAAATCAATCATTCAATATTCCTGGAGGGGTGAACCCCCCTTCTACGTCTGCGACGTATGCTGGAAGTCCATCAACGCCAGATGATAGAGATATTCAAAATAGTTGGCCTAGGCGGAAAGCTGCAGAAGTTGCCAGAAAAATATTCTGATGTATGAATCATCAGAAGAGTTAGACTAAATATTCTGCAGCTGTTTTCAAAATATTCATTTCAACTAGGCAATTTCTAACTTCTGCACTATAGAGGCCAGAAGCCATCTTCCCTGGAGGATATAAAAATTATAGTCAGAGTTGCCAGGAAAGAGGTTATTTCTTGGAAACCTTAGGGGTTGCCAACTGAAATGAGTAGAGAGCGATTTTTCGGTATTTGAGATATCATTCGTTGTTTGGCTTAGTGCTGTAAACACCATTCGTTGTTAAGCTTAATCTTCTATTGGCTTTGTTAAAAACATTAAGGGTCCATACCCTAAACCTCATCGTTATCTGTTTATTCATTTATGTTATTTTTTTGAGTTTGGTTATTTTTAAAAGTATAATATTTCAAATATTCGAAAATCGTGCTAAGCATATAAATATTCTGGAAAGCTTTAAGCGGGTGAACTGCCTAGTTTTAAGCCTCAGAAAACAAACTTTTCTCAATAGCTTTATATAATTATAAGTGCGTAATCCCACGTTCCTAAATGTTTAGGAAACGTGAAGACCCTAGGCTTTCCCTGAAATATTCCTCTAAAAATATTAAAATTGCAGTGTAAATAATCAAAAACTATTATTATACTTGCTAATATCTAATTCTTCTTAGAATTATTCAAGTTCTTAATTTGAACTATATATTAAGATAAGCGTAATTTGCTGATCTTTCTTCAATAAAATTATATAATCAACCGATTATATATATATATTATATATATATATATATATATATAATATATATAAAAATATATATATATATATATATATATATATATATATATATATATATATATATATATATATATACTATATATATATATTATGAAAATTCTGTGTGTACCTAACCAAACTTTATTCTTTATAACCTAGACTTAGAAACCCATACAGTACGACGTTTCTAGACCAATCGTTGTTGCCGTAGACACTAGACCTAACCTAGACGGATTGTCGCTGAGTAAAAACCTAGACCTAACCTAGATGGATTGTCGTTGCCGTAAACCTAGACCTTACCTAGCTAGTTTTTCTTTAAGTAAATAATTAATAATATTTAGGTTTAATAAAAATTGACACCACAGGAATGTTCAAAGCTTTCATGAGGTTGGCCCTAAAAAAAAACCAGAAATAAGCCAAAATAACCGAGTTATAGGTGAAGTCTAAAAGTGCGGTTGGAATAATTTAATTTGCCGGGTTTGCGTAATTTCACATTCTCTCTTCCACTTTTCACAAAACGTTTTATTTACAATCAAACGAAAATGTTACAACAATGCTGAAACTGTAAAATCCTTTTCACAAAATTCAAATAAATCTTTTAAATTGATATTCACAAAAATAAGAACTCAAAAGATGTAAACCTAACTCTTCAGAGTTTAAAAATTAATTGCGTTTCCTTTTTATAAATAGATATTTTCCTTTGAAACGTTCCAATAATGCCCATAATAAATATAATAAATGTTAACAAATCTCGTTTATTCCCAAATGGGTTGCCTCTATGTTTGTAAGTTAAATATCGATAAATATCGATTTAAGGTCAGAAAGATTCCTAAGTTTATTCTGTAATATACAGTATATATATATTTAT
>JABUQX010068711.1:15000-20000 GCA_015478945.1 Trachelipus rathkii | reverse complement strand
AATAAACTTAAGAAAACTCTTGTCAACTCCCATCTTCTACATAATGAACATAAATCCACTCTCCCCAAACTCTCTCAGTTCTACGGCATACCCAAACCTCACAAATAAAACATTCCTCCTTGACTGATCATTTCTAACATAAACTCAACTACTTATAAACTATCTAAATGGCTTGCTAATTCTTTAAAACCTCTCATAGGACACAACTCTTCTTCCCACATTACCAACACCAAAGATTTTATTTCTAAAACTAAAAACATCAATACTAACACTCACAAACCCCTTAGTTTTGATGTAGTTTTACTATTCACTTCTGTACCTGTGCCTCTTACTATCACACTCTTAGAACGCTATATCAACGAAAAAAATATTATTCTTTCATAACCATTTCCTCTTATCAAACAACTTATACTTTTAACTCTAGAACACAACTATTTTCAATTTAACAACACCTTTTTCAAACAAAACTATGGTCTAAGTATGGGATTTCCCCTTTCATCTCTCCTTGCTAATATCTTTATGGAACTTTTGGAAATCTATCACATTCTACCCATCCTCTTCTAAACAATACTTTTTGGTGCAGATATATTGATGATATTTTCGCTGCAATACCTGTTAACATTAATCCCATGGACATCCTTAACATCATTATCAATATTAGCCCTAACATAAAATTTACTGTAGAGCATGCCAATGACAACACCTTACCCTTTTTTGGACACCTCTAATTTGGTCAACCCACCATAATATACAATACACTGTTTACAGAAAACCTACTTCTAACCCTACCTAAATACACAGGTTTTCTTCTACTCTTTAAATGCTAAAGTCGGCACCTTATCCTCTCTATTCCTTAGAGCTTTAAGGATCTTCTTTCCCACATAAATTCAAAATGAATTTTAATTACATCTCTTTCAACCTTCCGCTATGTAAATAATATCCTCAATACATTATTTCCAACGATCTTCGTAAGGTGCAGAATAATTTTTATACCAACAAACCACCTCGTAATAAAACAAATATTTCCTACCTGCCCTTACCCTCGTCATCTCAAAAAATCTGTAAAAAATTCTTACCTAAAACTATCCTACCTTCATCTTTCTAATCTTACTTTCAAAAAATATCAGCTTAAGTTCACACCAATACCCTTACTTCTCAATGTGTATACAAAAATACCCTTTGTGTGGAAACACTTCCTTATTGTTTGCCAAATCTATCAATAACAGTTTGTTTCACGAGTACGGGTGGTGTGTTCGTGTGTGAGGAGAGCACTATCAATAAAACAATCACTTCGATCCTGCCCGTACACTTAACCAGATCACGAAAAAATGAGATAACTCGTATATCGTGATGCAGAGTAAGAATATACTGCGCTTAAAGGAACTCTTGTGATATCAGCATTTACACATTAAATTCACAATTATGCAACCAGATTATGCTGACCGAAAAAGCACACTCACTACCGGAGTAAACGACAGCCTCAAGCATGAACACTTAGAGTATATTAAATATTGAAAACCTTCACCTTAGAAAGTATGTGACTTGAATCCTTCTGGTTGATCCGAACAATCCAAAACAAAGATAGTGATAATATAGACTATAAGAAAAGCAAGACATCTGCAAATTCTGTGTGAATTAAAATTTAATGGAAATTATCATTTTGAAACTACAGTAAAATTTTTGTGCAAAAAATTAAAATATACTAAATATTTATGTGTGGTGAGAAGATTTTGAGCGCTATATGTAAAAATTTGTGATTTCCAAAAAGGTAAGGTTATTGTTCATTGCGATGCTCTACAGTAAATTTTTATGCGTTAGGCTAATATTGATAATGATGTTAAGGATGTCCATGGGATTAATGTTAACAGTATTGCGCGAAAATCATCATCAATATATCATGCCACCAAAAAGTCATGTTTAGAGAGGAAAATGGGTCTGTACTAATGAGATATTTGGTATGTAATAGTTATTTATATTCACGCGAGAAAGTCCTATAATAAGATATTATCTAGCATAAGCAATGAAAAGCTGTGAAGAAGAAGGAATCCCAGATGCACTGTCAACACACACCCATAGTGTGTGCTGATATATTTCACATATATATCGACAATATGATACTATCATTATATATATGGGATAGTTAACATAGAGACTATAGAGAGCGAGAATTCTATTAATTGTTTTATGTAAAGAGAGTGATATATGAGATAATTAATGAAATGTCTATCATAATTTAGTATATATATTTTTTCAGCATGCATACATTAAGATTAACGTTGCTAGCTAAGATGTATGATAGTATATGAATGTACTACTAGGTGACGAGAGAGTGAACGTCTTAAGTCAATATATTAGCGTACAAAACTACATCAAAACTTAAGTGGATAGTTAGTGAGTTATAAGTGTTTAAGTTAACTTGATGTAGTGATTTTTATAAAATAATAATCCTATTGGTTATATTTAGTATATATAGTGGGTAAGTAAATAGATATGGTATACCCCTATTAAGATGACGTTAAATGAAATAGCAAGCCCATTATTATTAAGATAGTTTATAGTAAAGATATGATTATGTATTAGTAATGGATCTATGATCAATAGGAGTGAAATATTGAGTATTATATTTTGAGGTTATGGTATTACTCGAGGTAGCACTTTAAGAGAGTTTAGGATATAGTAGTTGGAGACGTTTCTATTATATCACTTTCAGAGTCAGTTAAAGGACTGGGACAATTATTCTGTCAGTAATATGCAAGACAGGGAAATCTCTCCTTAGAGGTAGATACATAATCTAGTGTGAGAAGAAAAATAAGACACATATTTTATATGAGTGTAAATAAATATATTATAGCAGAAGAAGCTGTTATAGATTAGGGTAAAGATATATATATATATAGTATAATTATATATATACTATATAGTATATATACTATATATATATATATATATATATATATATATATATATATTTACAGATATCTCCTATTAATTTTCAATTTTGCTCTTCAGTCAATGGCTAATAGTACAAAAAAACCAAGCTGCAAAGAAGCTCTCTATTCGAATAACTCGAATAATCTCCCTAATTTAACCCAAGTGTGAGTATTATTTTTTCTTTATTATTTTATTTTTAAATTTTTCCTCTAATTTCCATTTTATCGAACACCAAATTTGCTTCTAGATCTTTTATCATTTTCTTAACCGTAGCACAGCTGCTTGAGTGCTCCCTCAGCAGTAAACCCTATTCTGTTCCCCTTCACAGTTCCCATTCTAAATTTTCATCCAATAGCGATTGTTGTGGATGTGTACTCAAAGATGTAATCTGTTGTAATGTTTATAATTTATAATTTTATGTCTTATTTACTCTATGGCTGAAGCTTTCATGTTAATCAACAATTAAATTCATTTGCTCTGCCAATATGTCACCTATTTGTCCCTGACTATCCAAAATTCTTTGGCAATCTAAACTAAAAAAAATTAACAATTTCTCTTTTTCTTCTCCTTTCTCAGAAATTATCATTTTAAGTGATTTAAATGTTCACCACAGCTGGTATCTTTCCTGTAATTCTCATGACACAGCATGTGAACTTGCCTACCACTTCTCTATTCAGAATGATCTTGAAAAATTATCATTGCTCCCATATAGTATTCTTAATCGTTTTGTAGATATTTAAATGAAACATCAATGTTTTCGTTCGTAAGAAAGTTAGTTTTGTTCTCGTACATTATGTTCTAAGTATAGGTAAAATTATATTTGGTTATGATAGCTTATTTGCTGTAGACACACATTGAACTATAATAACGGTAACAGTTTATTCATACGAAAGATATGCTAAGTTAGATTAGTAGGCTTGTTAATAATAATTTTTTGCTAAGTTCTGCTAAATATTGCTATGTTATTGTAAAATTAACATTGATATGTTACAGATGTGTTGAAAAGGGGGGAAAGGATAAGTTTTGTAGGTAATGTTAGCTACTTTACTGTTGTTAGGAAGTGATATTAGTTAATTTTGCATTTGATTCATTTGTTAGGTTGGTAGATGTTATTTACTTAGTTTAGGTAATATTATATTAGTTTAACAGATGTTAAAACTTTTTGTTATCATTTATTCATTGATCTGAATGATAGTTAGGTTAGGAAAGAATAAATTTTTGGCAGATTTTGTTAAATATTACTGTTAATATCAAAATAACATTGATGTGTGATTAATTATTATTATTATTATTTTATTATAGCCATATATACTAGTGCATAATGTTTTGTAATGTTTGTTAAAAGTCACATGATTTTCAAAATCTTCGTGAAATATATGTTAGAGTGAAACATTGGATAAATGTTTGTTAGTAGATTCTATGTAAAACAATTATATAACAATATAAAAATAAATTCTTTATTTAAAGATCTTTTTTTATGCTAAGTGTTTTTCAAGAATTTAAAAAACCAAGATGTATTTTTAGTTAACATCAAATGATTTATGTAAATGCAAGTGAATGATTGATATTTTAAGTTATAAAAATTAAAAAATGAAAAAGATTTTAATAAATTTTTTATTGTGATCATACAAAAGAGCCTTTTTTATGTTTGTGTGTGCAACATTGATACTTATATATGACTTTAATCACTTATAGTTGGTAATTTTCATAAAAAAGAATAAAAATTTAGTATAAGCACAAAATGTTTCAAAAAATTTTATGAAATGTTTATACAAGAAGCATATTTTTATGTTACGTTATACAAATAATTAAGTTTTATTAGGACGTTAATCAATTAATCGTAGTTTTAATCGCTTAATTAGTCAATGGATCACAGATGATAGAGGGGGTTAGGGTGGGTGCTTGATAAGAGTTTGTTCTATTGATCTGTTGATTAAGTGATAACTTTAATAAAAGAGAATGAAAATTTAGTGAAAATATAAAATGTTTTAAAAACTTTTTTTGTACATACAAAAGAACTTATTTTAAAGTTGTGCTTATACAAGGAACTTATTTTTATATTGTTCTTA
>JABUQX010068711.1:0-7500 GCA_015478945.1 Trachelipus rathkii | reverse complement strand
CATCATTAAACTTTCTGACACCAACCACAATTATCACGTCTGAGTAAACATCGTGAGAATTTTCGACTATATAAATGAATGTCCTGAAAATTTTCAACACAATAGACTATGTGGTTTTTTTAGCGATTTTTTTGTCGCTGATATGGCCAAAAAAATGACACTTTTTGGAAAACGCCTATAAAGAGGCTTGAATGATTTTTTTTCGTTCTTTTTCAGAAATTAAAAGATATATTACGCAACCTCACCCACGCTAAAGTAAGCGCACCACGAACCGCAGTACCACTATTTATTCAATTCGCTCCATATGCAATGCTTATTAATTAGGGTTGGCAAAGCACCGCACTGCACCAAACATTTTTTTATCGTACATTACCAAATCCGCAATACGCCGCGGCAGAATGACGGCACTCATCACCGGCTCGCCCACAGGAAATTGAGCTCATACTCACAGCACGCACCTGACATGGTCGGCAACATATTATATATAGATATATATATATTTATATAATTATTATATATTATTATATATATATATTATATATATCTATATATGTATATACTATATATATATATAATATATATATATATTTTATATATATAGATATATATATATATATATATATATTAGATATATTTATATATATATATATATTATATATATATAATTATATATATATATCAATATATATATATATACATATATACTAAATATATCATATATGTTAGTTGAAAGCTTGAATAATCTATAAATTTATTACTCTGGCTCCAGCTCCGGCCCAGGCTCCGACTCCGTATCTATTTAAAATAGTTCAGCTCCGACTTTGCGGAATATTTTTACTTTCCAAAAAATCTTAAAAATTTATACTTCCGGCTCCTGCTCCGGCTCACTTTTCAAAATTGTTCAGCTTCAACTTTGTAGAATTTTGGTGGTTATCTTCTTAATTTACTTGAAACATGTTGTTCTCCAGCTCCAGCTCCAAAGCTCCAGCTCCAGCTCTAGCTCCCGGCTCCGGCTCCGGCTCCGCCTTCCGGCTCCGGCTCCGGCTCCGGCTCCGGCTCCGGCTGCCGCTCTACAGCTCCAATTCCGTTTCCATTACAGAATTTTAAATTTTTCAGGGAATTTTTTTTGTTTTTTCCCGAGGAAAAATTTTATTTCATTTCTTTTTGGTTTATAAAAAAAAAAATATTCTTGAGATTGAAATAAACTTTTTGTTCCAATCCGGCTACCCGGCTGCCAAGTTCCGCTACCGCTCCTTTTCAAAATTGTTCAGCTCAACTTTGAAATTCTTCATTCTGCAAATAAATTTCTTGAAAATTATATACTCAACAGCTCCGGCTCCGGTCCGGCTCCGACTCCGGGCACCGGCTCTGGCGCTCCGGTCCGACCCCGTTCCATTCAGATTTCAGCTCCAACTACTTGCAAGAAGATATTTTTACCTGGCAAAAACAATTTAAAATTTTTTGGTCCGGCTCGGCTCCGGCTCCGCTTCCGGCTCCGGCTCCGCTCTGACTCCAGATGTTTCCATTTCAGAATAGTTCAGGCTTCGACTTTGCAGAAATTATTAGTACAAAACAATTTAAAAAAAATTTACTTTGGCTCGGCTCCGGCTCCGCTCCGCTCCGGCTCCGCTCCGGCTCACGGCTCCGGCTCCGGCTTCTGGACCCTTTTGCAAATTGTCAGCTTTAATTTGGTTCTAGGTATTTTACCTGAAAATAATAAAAATTTGTTCTTTAGCTTCCGGCTCTGACTCCAACTCCGGGGCCAGCTCCGGCTTCGGCTCCAGCTCTGATTCCGTTACCATTTCAGAATAGTTCAGCTCCGACTTTGCAGAAGTATTTTTACCTACCAAAAAAAACAATCTTTAAAAAAAATTCTTTTGTTTCCGGCTCCGGCTCCATTTGACTGAGTAAAATCCGAAGATTTTCATATTTATGAATACAAAAAATTCTTTTATAAAAATTTGCTGTTCGGCTCTGTCTCTGGCTCCGTTTCGGCTCCAGCTCTGGCTCTGGCTCCGTCTGATTCCATTTAAATGATTGAGAAGGAGGCTGATCTTAGTTGTGTTGGCGAAAAGGAAAATTTAATTTTTTATAAATTGTGAATAAAACCTGAAAAGGTCCTGGAAAGTTGAATTTCAATTTCGAACCTGGAAATGAAATTTTTTAGTTTGACACCCCTATAAAAAATATCCTGTATCTAAAAAACCTTTTGGAATTTCGAAACAAAAATTGCATCATGGTGTAGAGGAGCTAATTTTCTAATAAATAATAATAAAAAAGTGAAATTTTTATTTTCACTCTAAAAAGTTAGGGTTGGTCAAGTACTGAATCCCCTTAATTAAAATCACAAAAACAAAATAAAAGCGGATGCAAAGCTTTCGTGACCCATACTCGGTTCACATCTTCAAGGACACAAAAGCTCAACATCCGCTTTTATTTTGTTTCTGTGATTTTAATTAAGATGTTATGTATTAATATGTATTTTTACTTTCATTTTTGAAAAATATTTCATCAAGGGACTTTATCATCAATAAATAAAAAACTACGAGCATTTGTAGTATTCCAAGATCATTATATATAATATTATATATATATATATATTATACTTATATATATATACTAATATACTATATATATATATATATATATATATTATATATAATATACTGTATATATAATATATAATCTATATATAATATATATATATATTATATATATATCTATATTATATATATATATATATATATATATATAATATATATATATATAACTTATATATAATATACATATATATATATATATATTATATGTGTTATGTTTATATAACTTGCGTAAAATAATATTTAAATTTATATTTTTTTACCTAAATATATATATATATATATATATATATATATTTATATAATATATATTATATATATTATATAAGGTTTTAAATAAATCGAGAATATATTTCATAAACCATAAAATGCTCAATCAGATACAAACCTAACAATTAAATCTTTCCAATATAAGATTCCTTTCAGAATACCAGTAGCATAAATAACATTAGTCAATACAATAATAATATCAATGACATATCAGTAAAGTCACCAAATAACCAGGCAGACTGTCTGGACAGTACAACCGGAACTCAGTATTCATATACTAAACAACACTGCTGGCAATTAATAAATAATCCAAAAATACCTCACAAGGTCATTATCATACAACTTCAGTCAACATGAGCGTCACTCTGTTATGTTACAGCTATAAAATGTTACAGGGAACTTTAATGTCGTAAGGGAAAATAAACAAACCAAAAAATGGATTTCCTTTAACGTTCCGTCGAAGGTAGGGAACTACCACTCAAAGGTACAAAACCCCTTCCCAATCCAGGTGAAGAGTCTGGGAGCTACACTCATGCTCAACCACCTCCCAACCACGACGTGAAGGTATGAAGGAGTACATCAAGTACCCTCCACATCCACGTCGAAAGGTAGGGGAGATACACTGCAAGTACCCTCCCAATCCATCGGTGAAAAGGTGAGAGGATACACTCAAGTTACCCCTCCAATCCAGGCAAAAGCGATCCAAAAATATTCCAGGTTAGTAGCGAACTCACGTTTCCAGGTAAAAGTGATCCACAATATTTCCAGGTTAGGATCACGTTTCAGGTAAAAGTGATGACCCACAATACTCCAGGTTAGGATCACGTTCCAGGTAAAAGTGATTCCACAATACTCCAGGTTAGGATCACGTTCCAGGCAAAAGCGATCCAAAACACTCCAGGTTAGGATCACGTTCCAGGTAAAAGCGATCCACAATACTCCAGGTTGGGATCAAGGTCCCGATATTCAGTTACGAGATTTAGTTCCAATATTTGGTTCCGATATTTAGTCCCTTGAAAATAGAGAACTCGCCTTTCAGATACTATTGTATACATAGTACTCATACCAATAATTATAATAATAATATATAATAATAATAATAATAATAATAAAATAATAATAAAATATAAAATAATATAATAATAAATAATAAATAATAAAAAATAAATAATAAATAATAAATAATAAATAATATTAATAATAATAATAATAATAATAATAATAATAATAAAAATGTAAAATAAATAATAATAATTACATAATTAATAATAATAAATAATAATAAAAAATAATAATGATAATATATAATAATAATAACATTAATAATGAATTCGTAATAATATAATAATAATAATAATAATAATAATAATAATAATAATAATAATAATAATAATAATAATAATAATAATAATAATAATAATAATAATAATAATAATAATAATAATATAAAAATTTTACGCAAAAATCAAACTCAATATAAGCCTCCCACGCCATTTCCAGTTTCCTAGAGGTATCAACCGATTCCTGATTGATTTTCTTAATTAAGGACAATTCTTGAATATTATAGAACTACATTTTTTTGAACTTTTAATCTAATATTTCGCCTGGCCACTTCAGGCATCATATTTCTACGTTAACTTGGCAATCCGGTAGTTACGTAACGGTAAAATGTTTTACAAAAATAACCTAAGTACATTCCAATAAATAGTCTCCTATTAGAAACAACCTGACACAAACCCGATGGTAACTTGATCACGAAACAATAACATCGTAAACGCTTCATAGCAAATTCTTAACTATTCCAAACCGATTCTTAAAATCTACCTTGAAATATACCACGGCTTGCCTTTTCACATTTTCCTTCTTAACTCCTCAATCCTAATTTTAACGTCACTTCCTGCTTTTAATTCACACTATTCCAATTTTAACCAGTTTTTATAAATATTTAGCAACTATAATGTCAGCGTTATTCCGCTTATCCGAATTTAATACATTAACAAAATAACTGAAATCTTCCTACTTTTAGTTTTAACTTCTAAGATAATAGCTTACTTACCCAGCTTAGGGGAATTGACGATCTCAAACTTTGTTTCCACGAAACTTAACTCCAATAAGTTTTTACAAACTATGTACCCTAAATCACTTAGACTTTTTATTTCTTTAGAGACACTTATGACGGTTTCGATATCACACACCAGTTTCCATGACTTTTCACTTTCCCTTGACAAACGACGAAATGGGCATCTATTCCTTAGGTCGCGCATGCGTTCATTAGTTAGTTGTTCATTTCAATATCAATCCCATATAACTGCCCCTCCAAGATTGTGTAACAATCTTAAAAGAGAAAAAATAATCAGCGCCAACCTTCTACCTTCCTCCACCATTCCAGTGATGCTCTCCTTCGTCTGCTTCGTTCTTGTTTCTCATACTCATATAACCTCCTTCATTATGTCTTGGCTGTTCCGGTACCGTTCCTCTCGACCTTGTAAACGGTGCCCTGTACAGATCCTCTGGTTCTGATGTACTCCGTTCCTGTTTTTTAGCACTGGTACCAATCATCATAGCGTCCGGGACTTCACCTACTTCCATAAGCTCTTCAATAAAGACTGGCCTATATTGCTGGAACCTCTGGGCTAGTCACCTTGTATTGACTTCATCCTCACTTCCCTTCTATATCCTCACTGAATTTTCCGCGTAGCGGTCTAAAGTTGGTCTGTTTATGTTTCAGTGTGTAAGGTACTACCTCCGAGGTTTCAAACTGGTAATCCAATTCTATATATATACCGTAATTCTTCTCATCCTCTGTCGCTGAACTCGCGTGAAGGTGTAGCTGGTCTTTGGAGAACCCAGTGATCTCTCAAATGCTTCATATACATAATTCACTTCTCTGGTTTCATTATCTACTCCCCTCGGTCGAACCAATCATGTTGTTCACTTGTATCCACCGGCGAAAGTCCATTGCTGACACTTTCGTTTGAGTGCCTTTATTTTCTTCCAAACCTGGTTCTCTGTCTGCACCGACACACTTCTTTTACCAGTTACTCCCAGTAATGCCATCTGTTTTAACAATCTCCATGCTTCCTTGATTTTTGCCCCTTGTTTCTTTGGCGTTTTCGCCTCCTGTGTTACTCGTCCAACCCATGGTACATGGACTATGCCTTCTTCAGGTACCTGTTCTATCCTTTCTATTTCTCCCTGGTATTCCTTTTGCTCCGGTTCTACCTCCTCACACTGGAAATACTGTCTACGGAATATTCCGAAAATCCGCCACACCTTTAAATACGAGTAATGTACCTAGCGGACCTTTGTTCACTTTCCTTGATATGTCATACTAGACATTCCTCGCCCTCACTCACCTTTCCGCGCTCCTACCACCTCACCCACTCCTCCATACTTTCCTCTCGTCCTTTTGTTCACACTTCACTCCACCCGTCGACAACTCTCCCTTTTAACCTACTACGCACCCGCAATCTCGAGGTAACATAACAGGTACTCAGCGCCGGTGTCCTTACCTGCCATTTTTCCTTGTTGGACTCCCTCTGAACTGAAATTGGTATCACCCTTCTACGCTACCTTTTCAGCCTTTCACCATTGTTTTTCCTTGGGGACATTCCCAACTACGGCCGCATGCATCGTACCATTTGTAAACTAGCCACTGCCCTGTAAGGAAAATGTCCCAATCAGCACCTTCTTCCATGATGTTCCTTAAGAACTCGGCAAAAGTTCTATTGGCGCGTTCTACAGCCCCGTTACTTGCTGGCTTGTAAGGACTGCTGTAGATGTGTCCAATACCGTAATCCCGCAACATTTCCTCGAACCTTGCCACTCCTAAACTCTACTCTGTTATCTGTTAGTTATTATGTAGGGTAATCTCACTAAAGCTGGGTAGGCATTTCGCACTCGAAAGCTTCGTTCAACCACTCATTTGCCGAATTTTACCATTAGGAGCGTATCTATACCACAAGGACCCACTTACTGCAATGATCTACTGCCCCAGGACATGCCACCATTCCCTTCTTAGTTATTCACGGCACGCCACAATATACAGAATACTACTCGCAACACAAAGCTCGAAGGGGTTCTTCAACTTCTGTTTTCGCTTGGACAGCGCAAAATATCACCTAGTGGTCGGATCTTATATAATGGCACTTAAGGGGCATGTCGACATACTTCCTGCACACCCTCACTCGAAATCCTTGCCCGATGCCAACGTGCTTGGACACCACGGACTTCCAACAATTTATCTCTTACACAACATATAAGCATTTTCCGGATGCGGTATATGACACATACATCACCACCTGTTTAAAACCCAATACTCACTAGGACCTTGCCACTAGGTCCCGTCTTCATTTACTAATATGACCTGATTTCATTAAGAAATTTATCCACCGGTAACCTGAACAAAAAATTCCTTTAAAGTGTATCCTTTTTGTTAGTACCTGTTTCCTCTGAACCTTTTCCTTCAACCTCCTTACCACCTCTGACTTTCTGCAAGATCAATACTGTCTGTGTGACCAGTACACTACCCTCTTTTCCACCTTGAATGGTTATATTGTTATGCTCCCACTGTCGCAAGAAATGAATCGCTCACATCATCTGCGTCATCTCCATGACACACTATTCCCTC
>JABUQX010068710.1:0-15000 GCA_015478945.1 Trachelipus rathkii | reverse complement strand
TATATATATATATATATATAAAATATATATATATTATATATTTATTTTTTATTTCTATATATATATATATATATATATTATAAACCTATATTATTACATATATATATATAATATATATATATATATATATATATATATAAGAAATCTCAAAATTTTTAATACTTTATTCAACTTCTTCAGTCACTAAGTCCAGGCATGGTTGAAACTCAGTTCGCTTACAGAGCTTTCAAAGATGACGAAAAAGCTAAGAAATTATACAGTTCTTGTGAACCTTTGAAACCTGAAGACATTTCTTCTTCAATTCTACACATTATTAGTTCTCCAGCTCACGTAGAGGTAAATCAGTATCATTGTATCTTTTGTATACTTTTCATTAGTCTTACCTTCGGTTTTAGTCTTGGATACTATTTTTTAGTCTTATCTTTTAATAGTCATTTATAACTTTAATTAGATTTTTTTATTCAAAAAATAATAAAGGTCTTGAACGGAATAGATTAACATCTTTGTATTAAAATATAGTTTTATAAAGTTTCCTTTATTTAATATTTAATAATTATTTAAAACCATTGAAAATTAATGGCAATGTAATAATTAATATTGTAGTTTCATAGGTTTTAAACAAATATTTTAACTTTTACCATCCCTTAACATAGCTTAAAACCTTAAAACTTTTACTTTAAATTTATATAACAAGTAAAATTTTAAAATCTTCATTTTTTGTTATTTAGTAAAGCTAATAATTTCTTTATCACATTTTAAATTTAGTTGAATTTTTTATGCAGATTAATGATATTATTTTGCGACCGACGGAACAGCTATAATAAGAAAACAATCAGATTTGGTTCGTTTATGAAAGATTTGTCTGTAAATCATTCTTCCAAGTGACAAGCTGAGTTAATTTCAGAACCTTTAGTTTAATAATCTATATTATTTACCTACATTATATGGAAAATAATGACAGGAGTTAAGTCTTTTTAAATATATCTGACGAGTGTATTTTTATTGTTAATTATATGACATTATATCACATTTGTTATTTCTTGCCCTACGTTGCATAAAATACTTTGTGACAAAAAATGGTCTTTGTGTATTTAGACCTTTTCCTTTATACTTAGTGATACCTTTGATGAAAAATGGGTTGAATATGCACTTAAATTGAATATGTACTTAAATTGTATTTTAAGTGATTTCCAATAAAAAAAAAAACATTAAATAGGTAAATTTGGCTTTTTTCTGGCAATCTAGCCTAACCAAACTTGAAAAAAAAACAAAAACAAACAGCACATTTTTAGAAACTTTCAGCTAGATTTAGAATTTTTTAATTTGTCAGGTTAGGTTAGAGTAGGATAGGATAGGTTAGGTTAAGTTTGGTTGGTTAGGTAGGTTAAGTTTGGTCAAGTTTGGTTAGGCTAGATTGCCAGAAAAAAGCCAAATTTACCATTTTATTTTTTTTTTCAAAAAAAATATATATTTGAAATCAATTTAAATACAATTTTAAAACCTTTAAACGAAAACAAATCTTATGAAACTCGTTTTTAATAAGGATATCACTGGGAATGTATAAAGGAAAAGGCCAGAGGATTTAGCGAAGATTTAAGTTTTGTTAATAGTCAACATTTAATATAAGTTATTTGCAGAATTAACTTTCTTCTCTTTTTCATTTACGTTAATTTTAAAGTATGCATAAAACCCACATCCTATCCTGAGCAGTTTGGTTTCTTACAGGCAACTATGAATTCTTTTCAAATCAACAAGGGTATTGACACTTTTTAAGTAAATAGTAAAACGACGACATTGACTCTCTTTAAGAAGCAAATAATATATCATATTTATTTATTTGTCAACACACCTAATTACTTTTGTAAGTAACTTTTGGCACTAGAAGTTTATAATATTTTAAGTTAAGATTAGGTACGTCACTTTTCTCTCTCTCTCTCTCTCTCTCTCTCTCTCTCTCTCTCTCTCTCTCTCTCTCTCTCTCTCTCTCTCTCTCTCTCTCTCTTCTCTCTCTCCTCTCTCCTCCTCTCTCTCTCTCTTCTCCTCTCTCTCTCTCTCTCTCCTCTCTCTCTCTCTCTCTCTCTCTCTCTCTCTCTCTCTCTCTCTCTCTCTCTCTCTCTCTCTCTCTCTCTCTCTCTCTCTCTCTCTCTCTCTCTCTGAAGTCTAAATGGCAAGCAAGCAAGCAAGCTAGCAAACAGATATATATATATATATTATATAATATATATATATATATATATATATATATAATATATATATATATATATATATATATATATATATATATATATATATATATATATATATATATATCTGAGAATCAAGATAGAATTCCAGATCCTGAACCGAAAGAAATTTTTTTTTGATGGAGCAGGAAAAGGAAGAAAATTTATTTAGTGTTGATCCGTATTGTGCTGTGTTGTGCAAAAAAAAAATTTTTCTATAAAATAAAATTGGACTGTCGAACTGTAGCTGAATTAGTTTATTAACTTTTGTAGGAAATATATAAGCTGGTGTTTGGGTTGAAAGAATGCTTCGAGTGATTGAAGTATTTAAAATCTATTTTATAAATATGTGTGGCCATGCATGGTTCTGCCAGACAACCTTAGAATTAGTGATATGTGGACGCTAAGAACTAGATGCAGAATTACGAAATTACCGATATGTGGACGCTAAAAATTCGATGACTTCGTAACTTTTTCCAGGGTCATTTCTCGTTTTAGTTTTTACAATTTTCTTCATTATAGTTCATTTTAAAAAATTCTTGCAAGTTTCATAGACTACAAATGCTTTTCCTTTCTTTCTGTCTCTGTGATTTTGTTCTCTCCTTATTTAACTCTCTTATATAGACATACACACATTTAATATATATATATATATATATATATATTTATATATTATATATATATATATATATTAATATATATATATATATATATATATATATATATATATATATATATATATATATATATATATATATATATTGAGAGACCGTAATACATGCTTCCTCTTCTATGTTACATCGGGTACTGATTTAACTATCTTAACAAACCTCTGTCATCAATTTAGGTTGCCAAAGTGTAATTTAATTTTTTATTTAAGAAATGCATTATTATTTTTTCCTATTTCTTTTCCCTCCATACTACTACTACTACTACTACTACTACTACTACTACTACTACTAATAATAAAATTAATAATAATAATAATAATAATAATAATAATAATAATAATAATAATAATAATAATAATAATAATAATAATAATAATAATCAATATATATTATTATTATTTATTATTATTATTATTATTATTATTATTATTATTATTATTATTATTATTATTATTATTATTATTATTATTATTATTATTATTTTTATTATTATTATTATTATTATTATTATTATTATTATTTTTATTATTATTATTTCTGCTTTTCTTCTAAATCATGTTGGAAAAGAAAAAAAAAAGAAAAAACAATTAAATAAATACATAGATAAATAAAAATATTAATAAAAAAAATTGGGAAGTTCATTTAAAACTTTTGTAACGATTCTGAGTCTCTGACAAACTGGTCGATTCGAAATTTTATTGTGACTTTTGTCGATTTCGGAGTGACAGGGAAGTGTCGGTGAAGTGACTTGTGTGATTGTGGTTCAATCCATTCATCTTCTAATGTTTCTTTTGACATAGACTTCCTTATTTGAAGATTTCTCACCAATAAGTGTATCATCAACTGTTGATAGTAAAATTACTTCTTCAACTTTCCATAAATAATAGTGTTGAGTATTTTTTGATCGATTTATGCTTTATTTCCGCTTCGTATTATTGATCTCAGCTGTTCTTCTAACCCTTCACTCATATCCTGATGATTGGACTCTTCATCTCCTATTAATTATTCATAATTCATCATTTTTTTCTCATTTGAATTAACTCGACGCCAATTTTTAGTCAGGTTTTTAATTGCCCTAAAAGCGTATCACTGAGTAAGAATAAACATTGTAAAGTTCCACTCTTTTGAAAAATCAATTTCATCACATTTCCTTCTCGAAATTACCTCCTAATTTTTTATCTCCTTCAACGGCTTTTTCGTCTCTTCTAAAGATTATTAACATTCTTGGTCTTAACATACACAAATTATCCAGAAAACCATAAATAACAGTGGATGTTAGGATCTTTTCAGACTGCAACAATTACATATTATAACCACAATCACAGTTGCTCATACGACACAAGAGTTTGATTGGCTCTTGTACTGAATAATTTCTCACATCTGGGTGGCTCTGTTTCCAATTGATATGTACAGTTACTTTATGGAGTTCCATCCCAAGGAAAGAATTTATTGCCTACATGTATGCATAATTTTACTAAGAAAAATGCTAATTTTACCTTGAAAACTTATACATTACTTGTGTGACGTCATCAAAGTAAAAATAACATTTTCATTACTAATATTCAATCCCTGACAATCGAAGGACCTTACTTTGAAATTTAATTTGATTTCTAATTATTATTTAAGCAATCAAATTACGAAAGAATTGAATTTTCGATGAGATATTTAGCCTTACGAAATGATTTAAAAAGTAAATAGGGTAAAATTTTCAGCATTTCAGGCCACGCCGTATTTCCACACTCGTCAAGGTTTTATGCTGCGACGAAGTTCGCAGTAAGAGCTATCACAGAAGGTCTCAGACAAGAAATACGAGAACTTAAATCGCACATACGAATATCGGTAATATATATATATATATATATATATATATATATATATAATATATATAAATATATATACAAATATATATATATAATATATATATATATATATATATATATATATATATATATATATATATATATATATATATATATATATATATATATATATATATATATATATATTATTGAAAAAAAAGAGATTATACCATGGATTGGATTGGGGAGGGTGAAAGTGTTAAATAGTCTTAGGGAAATAGAGAAAAGGAAAATTATCTAACAAAGTAAGATTGAATTTGTTTGAGTGTATATTTCTTCCAGCTCTTCTGCATGGATGTGGGACATGGGGGAATATATCCGAAGATGAAAAGAAGTGTTGAGGGTTGAAAATGAAAATCTTACCAAATGGGTGTAAAGAGAGTGAGAGAGAAAGAATGGGAGAGAAAGGGATAGATGTTGATAGTCTGTGTGTGCCTGGTAGAAAGAACAAATAAAGGGGTATTGGGATGACATGAAGACATGCTTAAATGAATGATGAGAGACTGGCCAAGATAGTTTTTATGTCTAAAGTACAGACCTAAGGAAAGGTGGAACCCAAATGAGTGCTTGATGGAGAAAATTACTTACTAATGGGACATGGTATAATGATGGATGAATGAATAATAGGTCTGACACCAAGATATGGATAGAAGAGTAGGGCAATGGAACATATCTTTAAATAAAAACTTGCAAGCTATTTGAACAGCCGGAAGATTACAGCTATTTAAGCTTTCCGAATCTTTTATTTGCAATTATTTTTGAACAGCCGGACAGTTTTTCATTTATATGATTGATCATTCCGAATTGCATCTGACATTCACCCCGCTTATGTGGGAGATGGTGATGGGCATAATGATAGTATATATATAATATATATATATAATATATATATATATATTATTATATATATATATATTACTATATATTATATATATATATATTATATATATAATATTATATATTATATTATAATATTATTTATTATTTTGTTTTATATAGATATATATATATCATTATGTATATATATTTCATTTTATATTTACTATATTAATAATTACGTCAAATTATGAAGATAAATTATTGTATAATGAAATAATAATATTTATACCATAACTATAGATTATAAAGAGAGGCGTTATAGTTATAGTAATTTTAGTTCATATTTCTTTATAGTATATTTATACTATATATACTAGTAGTGTATATATATATGGTGATAATTTGTTTAAAACCTACAAACCTCGAATATCTCGAAAACTACAATAGCTACAGGAATAAGGAATACATTGTTGGAATGGCCTGGTAACATTTAGTGCGGAAAAGTAAAAAAAAAAAAAAAAAAAAAAAAAAAAAAAAAAAAAAAAAATCTCAAAAACTATTCAATAGTACATCTCTTCGGTATTTGGATCGGCGGGCGGTTCCTCCTGCACCTCCACTACGGGGTATGTGAATAACTTCCCCGCCCCTAGTGTTCCCCGTCGGCCTCGAGCCCCTTCACGATTGCCGCAGGGTGTAATAACTTTAGCAAATTTATATTTATTAATATATCAATATTATACTATGTCCCCTGCTCCTAAAAAAAATTGCCAGCAAATAAATTTTATTTATTTATTTATATTTATTTAATTAATTAATTTTTCTTTAACTAAATTACTTTACAAGGATTCCAAAAAATGTTATTCCTTTTTCGCATGTTAGCTATTTATTAGTTTATATGAGATATGATATTTTTTAATTAATACATTTTCACGGACACTAAAATTGTTACTTAGGATTACACAGATAGTATTCCTTTTCCTTGTATATCTTTATTGTGAGTTTATTGAATTGATATACGAAGTTGTTGTTTAGTCTGATTAACGCAAAAGTTGTAGTTTTAAATCAACAATTAATTACATATTTTTAATACTATAATACATATAAGACTATTGTATAATATAATACTGGGTTAAGTTATAGTAAATGTGATAGTATAGTGTATGTGTATTAGTAAATATATACTATATAATTGGTATGATATATTATTTATATATATATCATATATATAATATATATAAGTCGTATATATATATATATACATGACTACTTAATAGTGGTAAGGTTGTATATTAAGAAAATTATTCAACAATGGTTTTAATTACTTTATTGCAACTTGCTTCACGTCACTAAGTCCAGCAATGGTTTGAAACTCAGTTCGTTACAGAGCTTTCAAAGATCTTGGTTACGAGAAGATTGCTAAGAAATATATACAGTTGTGTGGTGAAACCTTGAGAGAGCGTTGAAGAAATATTTGACTTCTTTACAATTTTTCTTTGAAATATTATTAGTTGTGCGAGGTGACGTATGAGACTAGTAAAGTTCAGAATGATTGATAGATCTGACATTGATCGTGTTAGTTACCTTTTCTATTGATCTTTATTTGTTCGTTTCATCTTATTTAGGAAAACTATCTCAGTTAGGTTCTAAACTCTTTTAAATAGATCATTATATAACTTGGTTAATGTATATAGATTTTTTCTTATGTCAAGAAATGAGTATATTTAAAGGTCTCGCACGGAATAGATTACAACATTCGTTTGGTGTATTAAAATTATCAGTTTATATAAAGTTTCCTTTATTTAATATTTAATAAATCTTGGATTGTATAGGCATTGAGGTCTCGCACCCGAGCTCAAGTATTATTAGTATTATACCGTCAATAGGCTCTTGTTAAACAAACTCCTTTTAAATCATGGACTGTTTATACCATCCCGTTAACATTATACATGCTAGGAATATCTTCTTAATTACTGGCTTTGAGATGAAAATGATCAAGATCACTAACATATTAAAATTTCTCTCTTAACAAAAACCTTTCGTATTATTTTGGTTACTTGTTAGTAAACAATTCCTCTTAATTTCTCTTATATCACATTTAAATATTTAGTTTAGATTTTTTATAATGCATGATTAATGATGATTAATTTTGCGACCTGACGGCGGAAACAGCGTATAATAAGACAAACATCAGATTTTGGTTCGTTATGAAAGATTATGTGTCTGATAAAATCAATATGCTAACCAAAGTGAACAAGCTTGAATGTGGTTCAGAACCTATTATGTTTAATAATCTTGATAGTACTTACCTACATTTATATAGGAAATAGATACAGTAAGACAGGAGTTAGTCTTTAATGGAGAAGTCATATTGACGAGTGTATCTATATTATTGGTGTTAGATTTAATTTATGACATATTTGTACTATCGACCACCTTTTGAATTTATACAGTTCCTTGCCCTACGTATGCATAAAAGAATGACTTTGTGACCACAAAAATGGGTCTTTGTATGTAGTTTATTAGAACCTTAATATCCTTATATTAAATCCATATAGGTGTGTATACACTATCACTGAACAGTTTGAAAAATGCGAGTAGTGATATGCACATTAAAATTATGAATAGGGTATTTAAATTGTAATTTTACAGTGAGTTTCACAAATATAAAAAAAAACATTAAAATAGGAGCTTTCGTGAACGATAAATGTAGAGCATTCTTAGACCTAGTGGACAAACTTTTGAACCAAAAAAGAAAAACAAAACAAACAGCACAATTTTTAAGACACTTTCAGGGCTAGATTGATTAGATTTTACTCTCAATTTGTACCCAGAGTCTAGGCTCGTAGAGATAAGATAGGATTAGGTTACTCGGTTAGTATGGAATTGGTAGGTAGGTTAAGTTATGGTCAGTCTTGAGTTAAGGCTAGATTGAACCGAAAAAAGGCAAATTTTACATTTTATTTATTATTCAAAAAAACATAGTATATTTGAAATCAAATTCTTTGAAATATTTAATTTTTGAAAAAAACCTTTAAAACGAAAAAACGAAATCTTATTGGAAAACTCGTTTTTAATAAGGAATATCCTGGGGAACTTAAAAAGGAAAAAGGACGCATGAGGAATTTAGCGAAAGATTTTAAGTTTGTTAATATAGTACAAACAGTTTCAATATAAGTTATCTTGCTCGCAAGAAATGACTCATATACTTCTACTTTATATCAATCTTGACAGTTAAAAGGGATTTTAAAAGATATGCAATAAAACTGCCACATGTCTATCCTCTGGAGCAGTTTGGTTTCTTACTAGGAACTCATGTACATTTCATATTTCAAATCAAACAAGCACTGATGTCTGAACTTTTATAAAACACGCAAACTAGTAAACGCAACGACATTGACATCATCATTTCAAGCAAAGCAAATTAATATATCATCTTTATTTATATTGATCAAATACATTAACCCTAATATCACTTATTGCTAAAACGTAACCTTTTAATTTGGACTTAGATGTAGGTCTGGCTGTATTAATGATCAGAAAAGGGTTGTAACGCACCTTGGTCTAGGGTTACGTCATTCTCTCTCTTCATCTGCTGTCTCTCTCTCTCTCTCTCTCTCTCTCTCTACTCTCTCTCTCTCTCTCTCTCTTCTCTCTCTCTCTCTCTCTCTCTCTCCTCTTCTCTCCTCTCTCTTCTCTCTCTCTCTCCTGAAGTCCTAAAATAGGCACAGGCAAGCAATCAAGCATATGCAAAACAGAGATATGACTCATATATATGGCGCTAAAGGGCTAGCTTAGGAGTTAGCGGATCAGGTACTAGAGTAATAGTAGGATATATATTATTATATAACTCGATAATATAATGTTATACAGAAGGCAGACTACAGCTATATACCTCAGGCTCGTATATTAAACCTAATAGGGTTCACATAAATAATATATATTATATTAACAGAACAATGAATAATCTTAATACTACAATAAGTAATACAAAACTACAATAACTCATAACGTTATGAGTTTACTCATGTCTAATTTCTAATATAGTATATACTCTCTTGAGAATCAGAGCGGATAAGTCATTACTATACAACAAGATCGTATGAAACTTCGCGAGAAGATCAGTATACTTATACATTTTAGAATCGGAAAGCATTGATAAGAGACAGAAACATTATAAAATCTATAGATGGGGTTGATCATTCGTATAACGTGCTGATGTTTGTGTGACCACCATTAAAAATAGTTATTTCATAATATAATAGATTATGAGATTGGTAAAAACTTCTCGATGACAATGCTAGAATTTTTACTAAAAAACAACTTCGAAATTTGAAGACAAGAAAGATTTTTTTGATGATGAGCTGATTCTCTCAAAGCGAGAACAAAATTTGAGCAAAATATTGAGGATATATTACTCTCTGATAATATGTGTGTGTCTACGAGCGAACACCGGTTCAGAACTAATAAATATAAATATGCTTTTATTTTTCTTTTTGTAATATGATTGCAGACAAGAACATAAACTGAAACTTCAGAAAAAAATTTTAGGAGGAATAGAAGTAAATAGTTTCATGCCAAAACTAACACTTTATGAAATATCGCTCGCAATCATGATGGAGTAACTGCTGGAAATGACGACTAGATGCATGAATTTACGATATAATATATATCCGATAATGATAATAGATAGTATTTTGACAAGCTTAAGACATTCGAATGAACTTTTCGTAACTATATTTTGCCATGATGGGTCATTTCTCGATTTTTTAGTTTTTACAATTTTCTTATTAAGATTAGAAAACATTCCATTTACTTACTTGGCTATTTCACTTTTTCTACTAGTTTCATTCCTGTGATTTTGTTCTTACACTTAATTATTTATTAAATAATTTTTCATATATAATTTAATTATTTTATAATTACATTTAATATAATTTTAACTTAATTTTATATATAATTATTATTTTCACATTTCCAGGAAATTTAAAATTATATATGTATATTATATTATATATATATTTTATATTATAATATGTAAATAATATAATGATTAATTATTTATAGATTAATATTTATATATATATATATTATATGATTATTACTTATATATATAATATATTATATATTAATTATATTATGATGAGACACGTATTATAATATCATTTATCTTCCCTCTTCTATGTATATCATTATGTATTTATTTTATAGGATTAACTTGATTGATTTATTAAGTACTTATCTATTAACATACTCATGTATATTAATTATCATTTGAATAGTCAAGATTTTTGATTAGAATTAATTTTATTTTGTAAATTTTAGTGTTTATATAAATTTTTTATTATTATTTTTTAGTAAAATAATTGATTTATTATTATTTTATTTATCATTTACTTTGTTTTTTTCTTTCTCTGATCTTGATGCTTTATTATTAATTTATATTATTATATATTATACTTACTAACTTTACATTTGAACTTACTTACTTAACTAACTAATCTAACTTATAAATTTATTCTACTTACTTAACTATACTATCTATTATACTACTAAAATTATTTAATAATTTATACTAATATAAGATTAAAAGGATATTATTAATAGGGAATAAGAACTCGAGCATAATATATAAATATATTAATAATAAATATAATAATATTATATTATTGTATTATAAAAAAAATTTAAATTAAATATTTGTAATTTAATAATAAATAATAATATTAATCAATAATTCAAAGTAGAAATTGATTGATTTTATCATTTCAGATGATTAATATTATTACTTATTAATATTATTTCTCTTTTCATTTTCAAAAAAAGAATTAAATATCATTATTATTATTGATTAATTTTAAATGGTATTTATTATAGAAATTTATATATTTTATATTTATATTTCATTATTTTTTATTAATTTAATTATTATTTATTTATTTATATTTAGTATTTCTGGATTTATATTTTTCAGATATTTTTTGATGTGAAAAGAATATAAAGATGTAATAAGATATAATAGTAATATAAATAAAAAAATTACTGTATGAATAAATTAAAAATAATTTAATTTAATAATAAAATATTCGGGAAATTTATTTATATAACTTTGTTTAACTCGAAAATGCTTTGGTTGAAACAATTCAGACTTGCTAAGAAAATTTTAAATGTGAGTATTAGAAGTGTTAGGTCTAGATGAAGGTTAGGTCTAGGATGCGTTAGGACCTTAAAACATTAAGGAAATATTTGGTTAATTCTCAAAAAATTCATCTTCTAATGTTTCTTTTGACATAGACTTCCTTATTTGAAGATTTCTCACCAATAAGTGTATCATCAACTGTTGATAGTAAAATTACTTCTTCAACTTTCCATAAATAATAGTGTTGAGTATTTTTAGATGGATATATACATAATTTCCGGTTTGATACATTTTTGATTTTAAATTCAAATTTAATTTTAAATTTAAATTTTAAATTTTATTTTTTAAATTTTTATTTTAATTTTTAAATTTTAATTTTAAATTTTGAATTTAAATTTAAATTTTGAGTTTAAATATATCCTTTTAATCCTTAGTTTAATTATATTGCTTCTATAATACAATACTTCTTGTTAAAATTATTTCGAAAACAACTGACACCTTTTTTTAAAACAGAAATCGGTGCATTTCTTAAAACATTTACTTAGAGGTCTAAAACATTTTAAAAGATATTTCAATTCTTTTCTATCTTTTTGATAATTAAATAATTTACTTTTGTCATTGTAAATTTTACTTTACAATATATCTCATTAACTGAATCTTGGTAGGTTGTTTACTATGGAATAGGCAAAAGCTATTTTATTCTCTAAGATAGTCACAATTGTTTATGCAACATTATATTCATATTATAACCACAATCACCAGATTATTTTTGATCATTTTCGATCTACATAGAGTTTGATTTATGTGCTATCTAGATATGAAATTAATTTCTACTCTATTATTAATTTATTGGTGAATGATATATTAAGCTCTTCTTGTTTATTGTGACTTATTTATTATATTTACGTCTGGTATACCTTTCTTTATTAAAGTTCAAGATTGCTAAGTTTTAAAGTTATTTCTTCACATGAAATGCTAATTGACTGTTTAATCCTAGTCATATAAAATAGTCATAAATTATATATAAACCTTTGCGATTAAACCAATCTAGTAATTAACATTTACTTTATTTTATATATCAAAACTATTAAAATAATAAAAATTTTCATATTTATACTAATATTAGTAAGTTAATACAGTACGAATATCTAGCGTCTAATATATGAAAAGATTTAGCACAGATTACTTTAATGGTAGATTATTATTTCATAGAGTAATCTAACTAGCTTTAGATAGATATGAATTTTCGATGAGATATTTTTATTTTTTAGCCTTACGAAAATGTATTAAATAAAATAAATTAGTTTCGGATTAAATATATTATTTTCATTAGTCATTTTAGACGTTTCCACTCGCGTACTCAATCATTATCGTTTTCTCACCACTCATAGTTCATAAGTGTTTTAATTATCATTCTACTGAATTAGTTCGCAAGTTATTATAGAGACTCTTATTCATCAGATTATAATTTCTCTAGACAAGAAATATATCTGAAGATCTTTAAACGCAACTATTAACGTAATATTCGAGTTCAATATTTAATATGATATTCTTTTATATTCATTATATTTCAAAAAAAAATTTACTAAAAATATATAAAATTATTATTTACATAAATATTCATTACTTGACATTTTAGCGTTTATTCTACTAATAATGACATAGTAATAATTATTGAATTATTTATGAAATATTAATTAATTATATTGAATTATTATTTGATTGAATTGAATTATTAGTATATATATGATACTAAATAATTATTAATATGATATTCAACATGAAAACGAAAAATTTACTGTTTTACAAAATTTCTTTAAAATAATCTTTTGTTATTTATAAAATTAATTATTTTTTTATTACTTTTATATTATTTAATATATTAGAATATTATATTAATATAAATTATTATATATTATGCTCAAATTTCAAAAAAAAATTTATAAATATATAAAATTAAAATTATATAATACTTGTGGAAAAAAGAGATATTCATTATTTATGCAATCCATGTGGATTTGGAATTCGATGGATATGGCACGACGTAATTCCAGAAAATACTCCTAAAAGCTCTAATATCATTTCCTAAGAGAATTAATATTAATATTTTCATTTTAGAAATTGGGAAACTGTTATACAAGAATTCGAATTTAAATATTGTATAGATTTTGTTATTTTATCTCACGAGTCTTTCTTCTGATTATTGGATTTATGTAAACCCAAAATTAAGGATTCATATAACGCTTGAAGTATAGTGACAGAGGTAGTTTGTAGGAGATTGTAAAAATGAAAATCATCACCAACCTGGTGTTTTATGTTATTAATATTAGAAGGATTAGCGATCAGAAATGTAAGGAATTAATAAGGATTATTATGTTGCTAGGAAGTGCATGATTATATTTTGACGTTAGTATTAAATGGAATAAATTTATTATTTCACATGGGTATGTGGTTAAAAAATCTTATGAATACATGCTTTTTAGTAATGAATGATTACAATATCAGATTTATTCTGGGCAAAATATTTTTTTATAATTGTCTTAATAATTAACAATTGTACTAGCTACTACATAAGGAATAGGGTTTGCTTGGAAAACCAAATGAGTGCAATATATTAGAGTGTTTTGTAATTAATTCATTTCGGATTTGCTACACTCGCGCAATGTGGTACTATTAAGCTCAACCTAAACCCAATTACTTAAATTATTAGATCATATGATACAATTATATTGAGGAGACTCACTAGATAGCACAACGATTGTGGGTTCAATGTGTTAGGCTCCCTCCTTTTGACAATATTAGTGGATGTATACCAATAAATGAGATTTATTATTAAACTGATATTGGAAATAATGTTAATTAATATAGGGCATGGAAACTGACTACAGGGTCGGGTTATTGATTAATCATGAATTACATAAGCTGTTTTTATTCAATTTACTATTACGCGACTATTTATTCATTTTTTACTTGAATATCAGACTTATCGGAAGATTTAATCAGTATTATCTATGTTAAAGTGGCTTATTATTTATTCTTCGAATCATATAATTATAAATTTTATGTCAATTTATTTTATCATTATTATTTATATTTTGAAACAGCCCGGATAGTTTTCATTATATGATTATGATCATTCCGAAATTTTGTCAATTCTGACATCACCCCATATCGCAGTTATAGTGGATGAGATGGTGATTAATGGGATATTATTCATAGATGAATTATATATATAGAAATATATATTTATTATATATTATTTATTTATTTTTATATATAATAATCTATTTATT
>JABUQX010068709.1:0-11047 GCA_015478945.1 Trachelipus rathkii | reverse complement strand
GCCTTACTGATGAAATTATAGGAGCCGACGGGAGGACACACTAAATACATATTATGGATCAGCATTCTAGCGAAATGGATTCGAAGGGGCGAGAGTTTTCAAGGAGCTGCCTCTGGGAGCTATGTAATTAAAAGCATATTACAATACATTTTTACCATAAACAAAAATGGGAATTAGGTGAAAAAGGAGTCCAACGTAACTATTTCAAAAGAAACGCATTAAGCATAGGCTATTTTACTAAAATGGAATATACTTAAAATATAATTGATATTACTGGACGATCTGGCATATTACTTATAAAAAACAGACCGTCCTTTACCATAGAACTTATAAAGTCAGCTCCCTTTAGAAATAGGTCAAAACTAGAGACGTATGGGCAACATTAGTGGCCATGGAAAAGAAAACAAAATTACAAAAGATATCAGGAATAAGGTACAAACCCGATTTATGGGTAAGCGAGTTTATCTCCGAACAGGAAGAAAGGTTTAGCAAAAGGAATGAACATTACGGTTAGACTACGGAAGTTCTAAAGTTCACCCAATAATCCGAACATACTCAGTCGTGAAGTTTAAAATGTATAAAATATATTTTATAAATTTGAAATTGTGAAAAAATAAAACACTGATTATTATAAACCAGGAAATACAAAACAAGTAAGCGGTTAATCAAATACTGGTAACAACTCACTTGAATGATTAAAAATTTTGAAAAAAATAGAATATTTTCTGCTCGTTAAAGGAAAAAAATTAAAGGAGAGAAGCTATAATAATCCCGGAGATACCTGCCCAAAGTTTAATTAACTATATAACAAGCAAGTGGAAAGCTTAAGATCAATCCATCTAAATTACCAGCTTGATTCATATATAATTCATGAGAGAGTTCGGCTAGAATCACTTATTTATATAAACTTCTCCCTATCTCAAGCTCCCTTCGGCATTACCATCCTTGGAATAATAAAACCTCGGAACTTTTACCAACTGTGCTAAATGCAATTAACATTTTGAGATTACTATGAATCTATGGCATTACGAAAGTAGTATTTATGTGAAATGCATATTATTTTGGCGTAATAGTTTTCTGGTTTTGACACCCAATCCTATTCTTGGGCCATGGACCCCGGTTGTACAGAAGTGTAGAATGTATGTGAACAAACTATTATTACAGGCGAGGTACCTCGTTTACTCCTGAAAAAGAACACTACCAATTGCCAAAAAGCTGAATACCGACCACATTTTGCTACCAAACAAAACGGAATAAACTTCATGCGACGAATTTGTTCTGCGACGGTCCTTATTTGTTGAAATCGGTTGCCTTTGCTATTTTTACGTCATTTAAACGTTCTCTTTGATGTGAGTATTATGTATATGTGTAAGGGACTTGGCTATTTTACCAAAAAATCTGAATTTGGCGGTAACCTAATGAAAGATAAGCCTCAAATAATACTCTTTTAAAGTTCAAAAAGACTAAATGTTAAACCTCTAACGAGACGACCCGTTGACATTCGTCCTTTTCTCTGAACGATCACGAATGAGCAGCCGTAAACCATATTTTCGTTAAAACGTGATGCCTTGAGATTGCGGAGTATACTTCACTGATGTCCCTTACTCATGTTGAGAGGGTACGTATATCACTATGCCTGTGTGGAGAAATAAAACGGCCATGGCGACTACCACACTACGGACACTAAAAAGGATGAAAGCAGAATCGGAGTACTGCTATTATTTAAACATTTGTGTTTAACCCCCAGTCGAAATGCCTCTAAGATCATCCACCCAGTCATGGCCTTTTATGTATATAACACAATATTAAATTATGAGTATTCAATATTGTAGGTAAAATACCTAAAGCTCCTTTATAAGAGATTAGTACTAATGTCCATATAACGATTTAAAGAAGCGAGTGTGTACATATCATAGATTATTAAAAAACAATATATTCCACCTTAATAGTAAATCTTATGTAAACTACCCTTCTATCGAATAGATTATTCAAGAGGTATCAATTTGCCCACCATACTGTTAACAAAGCGTAGTGCAATGAGATAAATAATGCACATGCGTAGAAGGATATAGTAAACCTTATCTCCTGTTTACACAGCCGTGTCAAGACAGATTATTGTTTATATATCACATCAGGGCCAACAAGTTCATATTACGATAACCAGAATTAAAACAGATGCTTAATTTTTTAAAATATATAAACCAAAAGAGCTGCAATATATATAATGGCAAATTGAATATTATAATTGTCGAAATGAATGTAAGTATTACTTTCTAAACTTACACATTATTAACGAAATCAATCTAATTTATGAACAGTCACTCCAGATTCACTATTGGTTGACTGTCATAAAAAAAGAACTTGAAGATATCAAACACAAGGTATTAAAACTCTCGTCGTTGAAAGGTGATCGTTGACGAGGCAACCAAACTAATAGATGCGTAATAGCAGTGAAGACAACCGTAATATATACCAGGGGTGAGCCAGACTAACTACACCATATCTTCCAGCAATGCCATTGCGCTAGCAGAGGCCTGTATCATTGGCCTCATTGGTTGGTGGATTTTAAATTGACACAAGCACCTCAATCGCGTAGAAAAAACGATGAACAAAGGCGCCGAGCGCGTCCCTACACTCAGTTTGAAAACACACACACAGGCGATGTTTGTATTCTCCCGCTTCAAATTCTATATTTACGTTGTGACATTAAATTATACAAAAAGTAACCGTTGCGGTCACTCTATTACAAATTATACTCATGAGTGTATGTGCGAGTTACTTGCATTTCCAAAGAGTAATATCTGCACTATGACCACACTAGGCACCAGTATGAGATTGAGAGTTTCCTCGTGACGAGCATTTTTTAAAAAAGAAAGATCGTCGTTCCAATATAAAACAGAGCGATAATGTGTATTCCTCATGAATGGAGGTGACAACGCTTTGTGCGTGCATCTCATAATATAAATGGTTTCGATAAAATATAGGAGTGACAGCGTTAACACGTAAGACAATACGTTACAGCAGAGCGACCCATAGGGAGTCTGCCGGCAGGCAGTAAGCACAACAGGAAATAGATCGTGAGTACATTAATAAAGAAAAATATACTAAGGAATCCCTATTATCGCGCGCGTGATAATATCAAATTCAATGATATATGGTGAAAAACAAAACACAGTAGTTACCTCTGATATCAATGTAGCTATTATACCAAGCATATATTTTATCGACGTATTTACAAATAGTTATCTTACACGTTTTAAAACATTATGGTACAGACGAGTAGCCGAGATGGATAGTTTAAGAGTGCGTGCGCGTGTACAGTTTTACATTGAGAGAAACAATATTCAATGAGTCTTCATATATTATCAGCGCACCAGAGTCATCGTCACACCAATCTGCTAAGCCACCGATAGTCATCTTTTACCTCTATCAACTAATCCTGTGTCATAAAGTCCTGCATTGTAGTATTCTTAGACAATAAGACCGAGAATGTCAATCTGTGGCATCCTTCTGTCCTATATAATAGTATAGCGGCCCGTAATCAATCCAGTTATGTATCTCAAATATTATAGTCCCGCTGTGAAAGTAGGAACGCGATGTCCAACAATTTATCCCAGTTATTCTAAAATACATCTCTACTAGCACTTCACTAATCTTAACCATTAACTTACATCATGTCATGTGTTACCCAATATTTCTAGAGTTCGACTACATCACTAATACCGAGGGCACTTCTAAGTATCACCAGTTGACCCTATTACGTCAGAATCCCGCATATCACGTTTGGGCTAATTTTATGATGTGAGTAATATTAAAAAACCACATTGTAATGAATCAACATCAAAAAACCTACTCTGACAATGGTTAAGCAGCAATCTACATTCACGGGTATCGCACTTTGACGCTACGCTAAGTTATTTCACTAAAATAAGCTTTAATCTACATTCTCAAAAATATTCCAAATCACGACACACTCTTTGTCTTGCCGTTAGTATAAATTTAGTTCATTCACCAGCTTAGTGTTTTAGCGAAGATAGTAGCAATAAATCCTCCATAAACGCGCATCTGAAAATACACTATCGGTAGTGTAGCATTCAGACAGGCTAGTCCGTTAAGACACATGTATTCCAATAGTTAGAAGCTTTATCAGTTAGAATACATAATTCTAATTAGCGAGAGATTTAGAGAAATATTAACCCAGTGATAAAAGATGTATTCTAGTAATCTACAAGATTGGTTAAGAAGGGGTCTTTCTTTGAATGTAATGACAGAAGGGCTATCACGTTTCCCTAGACCAAAATAACTTATAAATTCGCAACTACATTACTCCACAGAGTTCAATGCTGAAAATTTCATAAATTTAAGTAACTTCACTTTTTAATTGACCGCTATATAGAATTGTGAAGCCATGCCACTAATTTAATACGATAAGCTATGTACTCATAAATGCGTCATACACAGCTATTACATCCTTTTAAAACATTGCATAATTAAGGAAATTTACACGAACCAACCCGAGTGTGTAATTTCAGAAAGTAATTAAATTGTAAATCATGTATATAAGAATCCGTGGCGCTGATATATACTTCGACTGTCTCTGCATATTGCACATATATGATCCGTCTCTTAGGTCTGCATCGCATCTTAGTCTGGGAGGAAGATCTTGTATGATAAGCTTCATGTGTATTGTAGCACATCTCGTAGGTGCCAATAGCCTGTATTTATATATATAATATGCTGATGGTAGCCGCTGTTATATAAAGAAAAAGGTAAAGCCGGACGGCGGACCAAGCGGGATGGGCCCTCACGAACCGCGGTGGCGGGGCAAACGGAAGGGAGAAGGCCGGTGGATCGCGACGTGAGAAAAGGAATAATAGGAGCACCACAGGCGGCAGGGGGAAAGGGAATATAGGCGCGGGGTATGACGGACAGCATATAAGGGATCTCACCAGAGGAATGAGGAGTGTGGTAAACCCATTTAGAGTAATGGGATTATTGAGTGCACGCTAAGGAGGAGCGTAGGGAGCAATTTGAAGCTCTCGAACAGGGGGTACAACGCTGAAAGGGAACCATCAGAAGAGGAAGTAAGAGGGAGGAGGGTGGACAATAGCCAGGTGACTAATTGCCGACGCCGGGAAGGAATATAAATTAATGTCATGCCCGGCCCGAGAAAGGCACACCTGGCCGGGGACCTGCTCAGGTGCTGGAAAGCAGAAGGGAGACAGGAAAGAGAAGCAGCAGCAGGAAGGCCGAAAGAAACCAATGAAATGGAGTTATAATGTGGGTAGAAGTAAACAGATTTTCCTTAAATCTCGGCTGGGAACGCAACCAGAGAATAGGGGGGGAAGTGAGGGGGGGGGGGAGGGGAATCAGACCGAGAAGAGCCAAGACTGGGAGTAAGCAATCCCATATGAACAGGGGGAAAAGCTGAGGAAGAAGACATCATAAAAGATAGAAGGTAATTGAGACGCTGTGTGAGGGCGGCGGGCATTGGGACCGGGGGCAGCCGGGGAACGCCGAGCAGTTGCTAAACAGGGGGGAGTGGGTATAACGTGGGCATCCCGTAGGAACGAAAGGCGCGCGGGGGGATTACGTATTGGCGGTTGACAATGTCCAACCCAGGGCACGTTGGAGGTGGGCGTAGGGCATGGGAGGCAGGTTCCGCAACGCAAGGATACTAGGGGACAGGTAGGACGCATTAACCGGTTACGGGGGGAGAGGAAGGAATAGTAGGGATAGGTAAGCGGAAAATATTAAAGCGGGGGATAACATCCAAGGAACCCCGCGCGGGGGCAGGGCTATTCGGGTGGGGGCGAGGGAAACCGAATAGTCATCAATAACGCGGGAAAGGGGGAGAAGGAGACCCGCCGCCCTATGAGGCAGACAAGGTGTCGCGCGGCCAAGGCAACCGCAAACAGGGGAAGGTGGGAGGAGCCTGGGGGATGAGATTGTTCTAATTATAAAATATCCGAGTACGGGGGCACAGCAATGGAGAGGGACGGGCGGAACGTGACAATAGGGAAGAGGGATAGAAGGCGTGTAGTAGGACCGTAGGGGGTGAAGAGAAGAAGGGAAGCGGGGGTAAAATATACGAGAGGTCACGGAACCCGGTTGGCAACCCGGAAGAGTGTCCATATTGGGAGGGGTGATTATGCGAGGTGGAGGGAGTTGAGCTAGGAGGAGGGGTGAGGGATAATAAAGGATAGGGGGAAGAAACGGGGAAAGAGAGGGGAGGCGAAAAAAAGTGGAGGGCAAGGAGGGTTAGATATTAAGGGTGTCGGAGAGGGAGAAAGGGCGGGAAAAGAAAAACCCGCAGGGACGAGCACCGGAAATACGCGGAAGAGAGAAAAAGGGGGGTAGGAAAAGGGCGGAAAAGGGGGGGAAAAAGAAAAGGGAGAGAACAGGAAACCGCGGGGGGTGGGATGGTCGTTGTTACTATGGTTACCAAAGGAAAAAGAAAAAAGGAGGAAAACAAAAAATAAAAAGAGAAAAAAGAAAGAAAAAGGAAGAAAACAAAAAGGAAAAAGAGAAAAAAGAAAACAGAAGGGAAGGGAAAGAAGAGGGAGGGGAAAAAACCAGCAAAAGCAGAAGAGGGAAAGCAGGAAGCAGAGTGGAAAGCAGGAAAAGCCAGGATAAACAAAGCGGACGAAGCCCAGGAGGGGGGAGGGTGAACACACGCGAGGGGGTACGGCGGGACGGCTGGAGGGATGGAGAAAGGGAGGGGAAGGAAGCAGGGAGAAAAGAGGAAAGGGAAAGCCCAGAAGAATAAGCAAGATAAAGGGAAGCCAGGAAAGCAGAAAAGGGAAAGGCCAGGTGAAAGCAGGGGAGAAAACATAAAGCAGTGACGAAGCCCCGGAGGGGGCAGGAACTACCGGCGAGGCGAGGGATTCATGGGAGGGACGTGCGGGAAGCGAGGGAAGTGAGAGGAGGTGAAATGCCAAGGAAAGCCAGAGAAGGGAAAGCAGGAAAAAAGCAGGAGAGGGAAAGCAGGTGGGAAAAGCAGAAAGGGGATAGCAGGAAAGCAGAGAGGGGAAAGCAGGAATAAAGCAAGAGTAGGGCAATTCAGCAGGTAAATGCAGAAGGTGGGAAAGGCAGGGATATAGCAGGATAGGTGGAAACCAGGAAATCAGAAAAAGCAGGGAAAGGCAGGGGAAAAGCTCAGGGAAAAATACAAAAGGCAGACGAAGCCCCGAGGGGAGGATTTATGGGCTTTAAAGGAACACCGCGTAGCGGGGGACTTGCGGGACGGGCGGGCAAAGGGAGTGGGTTTATTATAGAGAGAGGGGGGGAAGAAAAAGGGGGGAGATAAGGAGGAGGAAGAAATGGGAAGGATCGCTAGAGGCGTAGAAGTTGGGAAATACCTTGGAAAAGGCTGGCGTAGGAATAGAGGAACCTAAGGGAGAGCAGTAGGGGGTGTGTCTTGGTGGGTCAACGCGGGGATAGGGGGGGCGGCGTGGCGAATCGCCTACCGGTCGGTCGGGCCTGGGACGCGGGAAAATAGTAGGGCGGGCCGTGCTGGGCGCACGCGGCCGGAGCGGGGGATCGCGAAAGAGGGCTGCCGGCGGGCCGCCTGATCTACTGCGTGCGGTTTAGCGGGTGGAGAGTGGGCGCCGGCTGGGTGCGCTCTACCGTCTGGCGGCGGGTGTGGGCGCGGAGGGTGTTCGGGACCGGCGGACGCAGGAACGCGGAAACGGGCATGGCCGTGGCCACGGGGCGCAAATAAGGGGGGAGCTGCAGGGTAAGATTAAGAGTTTGGTCGGCGAGGCTGAGAAGGTGGGAGGATAATATAAGACCGGAACGCAGAGGTAAGAGAAGCAGGGCGAACGTGCAGAGGGTGAATGAGACCTCACCAGTCTGTTCGGATCGATGGGTCCGCAAGATCTCGGATGGACAGTGAAAGGGATTTGTACTACTCCAGAGTTGGGTGAGGCGTGTTCCGAGTGTCGCGGGGGCCGGCAGGTGGAGGCGAGTGCATATAAAGGAATCGGTCGATATTAAATAAGGGGTGCACGCAGGGGCACCGAGGGGGCAACGCACGGGCTACGTTATGGGTGGGCCACCGCTCACGGGGTTTCTACGCAGGGCACTGACACGGGGCACGCAGGGTGCAACGCACGGGTTCACGCAGGGGCAACGCAACCAGGGGCCACGACAACCCGGGCAACGGCAGCGATAGTTGTACGCAGTGAGGAACACGAATAGAGAACAAGCCGAGGGACGGCGGAACGGGTTGGGGGGTGAACCAGCTATGATAGCCAGGCAAGGGGGAGCGTGGGGTGCCAAAAGGACCCAGGTGGAGAGGTGCAGGGGCTAAAGTGAGGAAAGTATTGCAGGGGATGGGTCCAAACATATGATGGGTAGGAGACATGCATCATAAATTTATTTTTAAGGTTTTATATAGTATATATAGTGGAAGGACAAAAAAGGACCGGGGGGGCCATAAAAGGTGTCCTAGGGAATCAATACCAAAGGGAGGGGCAGGGTGGTGGGGACGGGGAGGAGAAGGGGAAAGGGAAGGGTGCGATGGTGGGTAAAGGGAAGGGGCAGCTTAGGTAGGGGGTGTGAAATAGGGGGGAGCAGAGGAAAGGGCGGTGAGAAGGGGAAGGGGGGGGAGGGGGTAGTGTTGGGGGAGGGTTTGGGGGCGGGGCTGCACGGCGCCCAATTTCTGGGGGGAGGGGGGCGCTAAGGGATATCGGGAACGACGTAAGCCAGACTAGACAGGGGTGCAATTGGGTTATAGGAACGGATTAATAGAAGGTTGGTTAACGAGTTTTGTGTGAGGGGTCCAATCGATTCTGTTGGTTTTATAATTTATATATATTCATTCTTTATATTAATTTTATTTTTATATATTTTTTCTATATTTTCTATTATTTATCATTATAAATTTTATTATTTTCATATTCTTTTATAAATACATTATTTGGAATATATTGTTTGTGCCCATTTATAATTAATAATTTTTGGGCATTAGATGGGCTCATCAATAAATATGACCCATGGTATCTCTTATCGGTGGCAAGCGTACATAAGGTCCTATAATTAATAATCGGATGGTCAAACAATAGGTCTATTATGTATCGGATCACGGCAGAAGACCAAAACTATATCTGTCTCCACTAAAAAACAGATATAGGAAGTTGCAGGTTTATACCAAAATGAAATAGCGAAAGCGATGGTGGCTACGCTTTCTGTTCAAAAAAATCAACAGTCCCATAATAATAAAACTCGTGATCAGAAATGGAATTTTTGTAGAAGAAAGATTCAATTAATTCAATTGAGAAAGACAGAGTATCAAAAATTTGATATTAATCAAACACTTACCGGTAGTGCGAAGTTGCAAAAAAAAATAGTAAAGAAAATCAAAAATCTTGTATTATATTATTTATTATAATTATATTATTATTATCTAATTATTAAATATTATTATTATATATTATTGTGTATTGGACCCAATATGGTACTATGGTATTATATTAGTAAAATTATGATTAAAATTAATTATATTATTAGTGGTTATTAGTTACCAATATTGAGTTAACTGTATTTATTAATTATTATTACTTATATATCACGGTATATTGTCATTTATTAATTAAAGAGCACGTTTAGAGAGCAAAATCGGAATATCTCCCGATATTATAATAGTATAGAATTTTTAAGTAAATTTAAATATAAATTATCTCAAATATAAAATTCACTGGTAAAATCAGCGTAGCTGGGAGTATTATTTTGCTTGCATATACTTGTTAGAGTACTTATTGATAATCTTTTAAGGACAGATTTGTGGAACAAAAATTTTTGAGAAAAATTTAGTATGGCCAATATTCAGTAAACCAGGTTTGGTCTATTAGGGTGTATCATAAAGCAGTGTAAAAAGAAAAAAAAAGAAAGATAAGGTTGACAAAAAAATTTGCGTCTCAAAAAAATTGGACGTTCTCAAAAAATTACTGGGGTTCTCCCAAAAAAATCCAGGGTTCCTCAAAACAAATTTCGCGGTCTCAAAAAAAACGGCGATTCTCAAAGATTGAGATAAAAGCGAGAATATGTCGACTCCATATGCACATTGCAAAAATGGTTCTCCAAACAAATGTTAAAAATACAGGCAATTAATTTAAATTAATCTTTAATAATTATAGAATATAAGAATCTCATTACCTTAAAAATATACGAATATTAGTTTGCTCTAGAATTGAGACACCACACATCTCAAAAAAATAGACTAATTGTAGATAGATCAAATAATATATTTTATTTTATTAATTCAATATGTAGTTTATTTTCATTGTTTAATGTATTTTTTTTTTTTGTTTTATGTACTTTATTTAGCGAAATATAGAATTAAAGTCTAAGGTTCAATCACTACCTATTTATCTATCTATCTGTCTCGGAAATTAAAATATATAAAGTATTCAAAAAAATAAATAATAAACTGTAATTAATCAAACATTTTTTTTTCTCTCTCTCTCTCTCTCTCTCTCTCTCTCTCTCTCTCTCTCTCTTCTCTCCTCTCTGTCTCTCTCTTTCGTTCTCTCTCTCTCTCTCACTCTCATCTTTTTAATAATCATACTTTTCTTATTCATTTTCAACTGAGTACATTTTTAAAAAAATTACGGAATCCTCATTTAACTTCTCCTGGAGTCATGTTGCCTCTAAGCCACGTTGCTGTGTCTGAAGTCATAAAACTTAAAACCTTCGAAACTCGAGAATTGGACTTGGAAGTTCCTTCCTGAATTCTAATGATATCCCTTTTCAGGCAATTTTTTAATTGAACAAAATAAAGGAAAATAAAATTTAATCCTTAACACATATATATATATATATATATATATATATATATATATATATATATATATATATATATATATATATATATATATATATATATATATATATATATATATATATATATATATATATATATATATATATAATAGTTGTTTTAATTATTATTATTATTAATATTATTGAAATGAATGAAGCGAGTACTAGGTTTTATTAAATTATTTATCCGCGGTGTATAAATATTATGTACGCAAGGTTTTTG
>JABUQX010068707.1:25000-27500 GCA_015478945.1 Trachelipus rathkii | reverse complement strand
TGGTCTCCCCCTTCCTCTCCTTCCTATCCCCTCCGCCTCCCAAACTCTCCTAACCACTCTCTGTTCCTCCATTCTCACTAAATGCCCATACCAACTTTAACATTCCCTTCTCCGCTCTTCCCACCAAACCATTCCTCCAATCACATCTCTCCCCACCACCCTATTCCTATCCTCTCCTTCTGCTACACCCCACAAACGCTCTCAACCCCTCATCTCAAATACTTCAACTTCTCTTCCTGGACCTGCATTCAAACCCCCACGTTTTCACACCAGGAGTTTACAATACCGCTGGTACACAAATTTTCTCAAACATACTTATCTTAACTTTCTGTGATAAATCCTCCCCTTTCATATTTCTCTCAGACCACTCAAAGCCCTCATTCCTTCTCCTACTCTAGTTCTATCTCCTCCTTCATCCCTCCCCCCTTACCCAAATCCAACCCTAAATATCTAAAAATCTTTACTTCTTCCAATACTACACCCCCTACTCTAACCCCTAACCCCCCCTCCTCTCTTTCCTCCTCCTCAAACACTAACACTTTACTTTTACCTGGATTTATTTTAAGCCCCTTTTGTTCCACACATTCTCTCAAACTCCCTCACCAAATACCTCAGCCCTTCCGCATTCTTCGCCACTAGGGCAGTATCGTCCGGCCGCGGCATCATGTTCACTCCCTTCTTCATTTCCCATCATCGAATCTACCCCCCTCCTCCCTCACCATCCTCTGCACCACTACTCTCCAAAACAAATTAAATTAGCCACGGGCGACATTACGCACCCCTGCCTCAATCCTCTCCCCACCCCAAAACATCTCGCTCTCCCTCCTAACACTCTCACACACATTCTACTATTCCTATAAAAAGCCCTAATACCTTTACCTAATTTACCCCCACTCCATTTTCCTCCAACACCCTCCACAATTCGCCCCTCTTCACTCTATCATATGCTTTCTCTAAATCTAAAAAACACCCATACATTTTCCCTTTCCTCTCTATACTTTTCTCCACAAGCATCTTTAAGTGTAAACACTTGGTCCACACACCCTCTTCCCTCCCTAAATCCTCCTTGTTCTTCCCCCATTCTCCCCTCCGTTAAACCCCTCACTCTCTCTCTCAATCAGTATTCTCCCATACACTTTCCCTACCACACTTAAAAGACATATACCTCTAATAATTTCCACATTCCATCCTATCCCCTTTCCCCTTATACAGGGGAACCAAACAACCATCCTCCCAATCCTGTGGTACCTCACCACTCCTCCAACATATATTATATATTACAGCCATTCCTCCACCCCTTTACCTCCCTTCTGCAACATTTCCATTCTCACACCATCCAGACCTGCAGACTTCCCTTTTTTTCCTTTATTCAAGGCCCTAATAATTTCCTCCATTTGTATTTCATCCTCCCCCTCCCTCCCCACTTCACTCCCCATCCTCACCTCTTGCACATCTTCCTCCCCTCCCCCCCCCCCCTCCTTCAATAATCCCCTAAAATACTCCCCCCACCTCTTCCTCACCCTGTCCTCTCCTCCTATCCACTCCCCATCTCCTCCCTTAATCCTCTCCCCCAACCCCTCCTTCTTCTTCCTTTTTTTATTTACTTCTTTTCCAGAACATCTTACTCCCCGATTCAAAATTTTCTGTCACTTTTCTACACCATTCCTCTTTTGCTCTTCTCTTCGCCCTCTCCACCACCCTCTTTGCTTCCACTCTAACCCTTCTATATTCCTCCCAGCTTTCCTCTCTCCTATTTCCCAACCATTTCACATAAGCCTCCTTTTTCCTTTTCACCACCTCCTTCACCTCCTCACTCCACCTCTCTCCCTATCCTCCTGCTTGCACCCACCCTATTTACTCCACCATACTCTTTTAGCCTCTTCACATGTTTACTGCCTCTTTTAAAATCTCATCCACTCCCCCTTTCCACCTCCCCAATTTCCCGTCTCTTCTCACGTCTCTCCACTATATCTCCATACCTCTCGACTAAACTCCCCTCTTACACACTAACATCCTTCCAATTTCTCCACCTTTTATCACTTCTACTCTCCTCTTTTCTCCCCTTTCCCTAACCATCACCTCTCCTCCCACCCTTATCCTAGCAACCACCAAATAGTGATCCGATATCCCCCTCCCCGCCCCTCTAAATACATTTACATCTAGTAATCTGCCTCTATCCTTCCCATTTACACACACATAATCCAGTACCGCCCTCCCCCCCGTTATCTAACTCTTCCATGTATATTTATGATTATCACTTTTTTTTTGAACCAAGTATTCCCCACTATCATTCCTCTTTCTCCCTTTTTATCTAACAAACCTCCTCCCTTAACATTCCTCTCCCCTACCCCGAAATGGTCCTATTATTCTCCCCTCCCCCTCCCTTCCCACTCCTGCATTCAAATCTCCCAATAGACAAATTTTATCATTTACCCCGAAACTTTCCCAACACTCATTCAACTCACTCCAGAATCTTTCTCTCTCCTCCTCCCTCGCTCCA
>JABUQX010068707.1:0-5000 GCA_015478945.1 Trachelipus rathkii | reverse complement strand
GTTAGCGCGAGTGGTGTAGAGTTGAAAATAAGTCTAACGTGATGAAGTCTGTGTAGACTTGGCGTGTGTGAGTGTTATATATGTAATATAAATATGCCAATCAACGACCCAAGAGTACGTAAGGATATAATCAGTAAGTGAAATTTGGAGATTCATGAAAGTTGAAAAGCATTGCAGTGTAAGTTATAGATGAATAGTGTAAGTGTAAATGTAAGATAGCCTCTGCAACAGCGTCGTTACCTTATCACCACCTTACGATAATAATATAGACGGTGAAGCGATAATATACCGATAGTTACGTATTATAGACTAAGAGTGTGGTGGTTTTAATCCCAGGTCCCTGTGAAGTAAGTGTGTGTGACTGACCTTGACCTGGATGAGTGCCTATCATCGTTATACAGGTGGTGATAATTCTTAACCATACCTAAGATTATTCAAATAAGCAGTGATTATTGTTCTTTTTTTTTTTTTGATGATTATTTATTTAACTATTCTATAAGACTTATGAAGTGAGATTGTCACATATTATATATTCACCGTCAAGCAATAATTAATAATTATATTAAATAATAATAAAGATAAAAATTAATATATATGATATAATTATTAAATATATATATATATATCAGTATAACTTAATAAAAAAGTATAGATAGAACAAAAAATAATAATCATATCCGCTATCAACGTAGAGTATATATCGTATCGTGGAGTAGAGAGAATATATATACGAGCAGACAATTATATTCGTTCATAAGACACACGAGTCACAAATAACAGAGATTTACAACGGCGAGAAAGAGTCAAAGCAGCTAAAGCAGAAAGTTAAAGCGTCAGCTAAAGTTCAGATAAAGTCTAAGCAGACCACGCTAAAGCAGAAAGACGTGAGTTAGAAATAAACAGAGTAAGCCAAGTAAGCATAAAGCGAAAAGCATACTAACCCTTAGGTAAGTTTAAATATACGTTAAACATCCTCTATTATAGATTAACTGAATAATCTTTAGACCTCTTAATGATATGATAGAGTGAGGCAAGTAATTATATTTTACCGATACAGCTGTTTTTAGACTTTTATATATTGAATTTGTAAGTGAACCTGCCAAATGACTAGTTTTTACACAGACTACGATACCAGTGTTCTACTATTAAAGCAAGTAAATAACAAAAGTGAATAACTAATACTAAATCCCTTAGGTGTTAATAGTAAAAACACCTTCTATTAAATATATCAATGATTTTTTTTTATTATTAATAGGTAGTTTAAATTAATTAATAAATATATGAGTTAATAAAGCAGTAAAGCAGTAAGATGAATTAATACAGTATAAGCAGATAGTTTAAAAAGCTAAGTTAAAAGCAGTAATAAGTTATAATATAGCAGTAAAATACATTAAGAGTTAAAAGCCTAGTATAATAAACATTATAAAAACAAAAGCATTACTAATAAATCCCTTAAAATGTTAGGTTAAATAACATACTCTATTGATATTTATCTAATTTATACTGCTTTAAGGTATGTAAAAAGAATTAATGTAATTTAATAAAAAGTTCTAACCAATTGTGTAAAGTAAAATTAAAATGATTATTATATCAGGCCACTTTGAGCTATTTTAGTCTATCTTACATACAATGTTTTAAAAAATTAATCATAAATAAAAAGTATTAAAACAAAAAAAAATATAAACGTCCTTTTTGTATGAGTGGACACGATAGGTGATAAATAATGTGGATTCTTTTATGTTTGTTGAGTGGTGAAAGTGTCGTGTGTGTGTAATGCTTCAATAGCATGGACGAGTAATAGTGTGATAACTTGCATTCCTATGACAGACTCACTTGTAATAGACTTTCATTCAAGTGTCATTAAGTGTGCAAAAATAGTGAATATCTGATGAAAGTGATAGAATTCGAAAGTTTCAATCTAATGCTTATTATCTCAATTATACTATTCAATTACATAATTACATAGTGAAGTATAATAAGTAGTGGCTTTTGATTATAATTATATAATACTATAACTACTATAGTAGTAAAGTAATAATCCTATGACAACTATATATAATAATATTTACATTTAACAAAAACTCGTAATCAACATAATTCAATATAATATAACTATTTATGTGTACGACACCGGCAGTGATTCAGGTACACCTATATAATTCTACCTTTTTATAAAATTATATTTAATTATTTTATATTCTCTTTGTTATTTTTTGGCTTCAGTGGGAGTCTAGAAATGGCTTGAAAAAGGGCACTCAGTATGGTAACACTAAATATTAAGTGGCACTCACTTACGGTACTATGGTGGCACTCACTTGGCATCTACAACTTGGCAACTCATTTGGCACTCTAAAAATTGGGCATCTCATTGCACTCACTTGCGTACTCACTCTGGCAAACTCATTACTATTATATACTCAATAAATAATCATAATAGTAAACACAATAGAACAATTCATCAGATACTTCTTTACGTAATGATTGGGAACTCTATTCAAAGTCCATATCAAAAAAAGCACAAAGTGTCAATAAAAAAGTAATAATTACAATGCTCAATAAATTGTTTACCGTATAGAATAACAAAAGGTGAAGTATTTGATATCCGAAAAAATTTGATAGTCTCAAAAGTTTCAGTCCTTATAATGGTAAGAAGATTCAAAGAGTAATTGAAGGTCGAAAAATTAGGGTACTATTGCCTAAAAATAAGGTGGTCACATAAAATAATCCAGGGTGGAAGCCAAAATTAATAATATTCGTACCAAAGGAAGATGACAATAAGTAATAAATAATGCTGAATCATTGCAAATCCTCTCTGTAGCATGAAGTCCTAATAGAGAGTAACAACACTGTAAGTGCTCTTTCTCACTCGACTAGAGTATATTGTCTATAATAAGTATTCGTGGTTATATAAGTCATTATGTGACAATACTAGCCTATTGTATATATGTGTCTATAGTGAATGTGTAACATGATAAGAGTAGATAGTACCTATCTAGATGTATATAAGCGATTTATGAGACTTGTATAATAAGTAAGAAGAGCTTATTATAATAGCAATGTCATAAGTCCATAAATGTGTCAAATGATTTATTATATGTTAAATTGAATATACTTTCTCTAAATGTGCAATTCTAAAAATGCCGATTGTCAGAGAATATAAGCGAACTGTAAGGATAAATATATTTCTTTAGTCGTCTATCGTCTGAGGAGTCACAGTGAGGTTGTTAATGTGTGTATTAAAACGAGTCACACAGTGGTTGTGTTGCGATAAATAAGTAAAGATACATGATCTAAATAAACAAACTGAATTTTCAACTGACTTCTACTGTAAGTAAAGAGTAACAATACGGGAATATGTGTAGAGGCAATGTAAGAAGTTTTATATAACGTGAAGTAGTAAGAGTAGAGAGTGTATGACGGTAAATGCTTTGTGCTAAAAGCCTCAAGATCAACTTGAATATTAATACCCAGAAAGTAAGCAAAAGAGAAGTTGAGAGAGATAATATGCTTAATATATAATATAATAATATAATATAATAATATAACAATATAATATAATATAATAATGTGTTTGTGTAGTGAGAAAACTGTAAATCTTGAATGCAGTATTAAGAGTAAAATAAATGTAATAAAGTAAACTCTGTTAGTAAAGAGTAATGTAAGTAATAATTCTGTGCTGTATGTGTGTATGTATATAATTATATAAATCATATATAATAATATATGTATATATATATATAATAATATATAATAATAACTATTATATATAATAATATTATGTGTGAGTGCTGTGTGTAATATTATCAGGGGTTGATAACTATATTAATAATATAATATATAAATAAAAGAGTGTTGTTAAATGTAATTAATTAAAGATAATGTAAGTGCACTCAAACGTGTAAGTGCTACCGAGTGTAAGTGAGTCAAATGAGATGCCACATATGTATGCATCATGAGTAGCCACTTTTTTCAAGTCACTTTATTCTAGTCCATCCTTTTTGAAGTCACTTATTATTAATAAAATAGCCCTAAATAAATGTAGGTGATCTTAACCCCTAAATTATACTTATATAAAATAGTAATGAAGGATTCGAATTGGTGAGTATATTATTCAAATAGTTGTAGATAGATGCTTCCTTAAGTAATGAGTTAGCTAATTTATTTCATTAGCACATCTAAGCATATGACTAAGATAATACACACACACACTAACACTACACACACCTGTACAACACCCACACAACACACCCCTTACACACAGCTATAGTCACTTAACACAACATACTATAGTCACTATCACTCGCCTAGACAACTTACATAGCTATAACCTAATTAAATATAGACATCATTGCACTTATTACAATCACACAATCAACTCCATATAGCATTACACATACACACACATACACTACAACACTTATACACCATAGTGTCACTATTATATATTAACAACCTATTACAACACTATATGACTACTATATACATCCATATAGACAACCTATTTACAACTCATCCAAGCAACTACACTATAATAGGGCATACTTATACAACCAACAAATAAGAAAACAACTATTATACACTTACAACCTCATAATATACCTACCAGTTCCACAATTATTTACCTACTTTCCACGATGGTACAAACTTACAAACCTCACACGAATAAAATTTTAGTTATAGTTCACTCCGAACACGTTTGTTATAATGTATTGCTCTTGATCTCCTACTTGATCTCACTACGATGTTGTCATCCATTGATGAAACTCAGATTATAAATAGGTTACAGCTGTATCGAAGCCTCTCAAACCTCCGTTACGCTTTAAACTCAAAAATATATATTAAACCTAATATATATATATTTTTACTTAATAAACTTTTTTTTAAAACTTATTTTAATTAATAATAAATATTTAAAATGTAAAGTAACATCTGAAGTCTGAATAATATAATTCAATTTTTATATATATTATTTAAATATCACCTAAATTATTTAAAATAAG
>JABUQX010068706.1:27500-30000 GCA_015478945.1 Trachelipus rathkii | reverse complement strand
GGAAGCTTAGAAATCAAAGCTACGTACTAGACTCTATTAAAAGCTTTCTATATATTCAGCGTCACTGCAATAGATTCACCGAAATGCCGAAGAATAGAGGACCTTAACTCTGAGACAAATGAAAGAAAACCAGTAGTAGATTGTTCATTACCAAAGTCATACTGGTGACCTGAAAATAAGATTAGAAGATTTGATAGATTTCCAAATCAACCTCTTAAGGATTAATTGAAAAAATTGAAAGTACTGTGAGGTTAAAGAAATAGAACTGTAAGTTGAATGAGCACAAGATTCCAGCATGAACTAAAGCTGAAGTTGAAAGACATAGGTTAAACCGTTCACAAAACCAGGGTGGAAACTCGGTAAAATAAGTTTTTAGAATCGCAGGTGAGATTCACTCAAGATCATGCGCCTTCTGGGTGCTAAGCTCAGAAAGACCATATTTCACATCGTTAGACTAAATTATAAAGCTAAGCATAAATGAGTTGAAGGAAGGTAAAGAGGGAGGGATAGCTTTGGAGTAGCCTAAATTAAGTGGAATTTATAGCAAGGGCATGAGTAAAGAATTAAAATTTTGTAAACGTGGTGCCTTAAGGAAAAATAAGAGGAGGGAAACTGGAAGAAATAAAGTGGAAGTTGTTACTTTTTGCAAAGATTCAGAAGGAGGGTGGTGAAGGTGAACTTGAAAAATTATTACATTTGCTATGGAGAAAAGAGTCTTTAGTGTTGTGGAGAATAGATTTTGCACTATTCCTGAATGAAATAGAAGAATCGGGGTGCCAAAAACGTTTCATCTTTGAAGGCGGGGACCTTTGTTACGAAAGACATGAGTAGATTAAACGGAATACAGAGATATGAAAGTGATCGCAGTAACCCAGAGGCGGAAAGAATTTAACGGAATAAGAATAAAGATTAGAAGCTAAGGAAAGGCCAATAACGTTTGTTTTACCTCCAAGACGATCATGGATACTGGTAGGGAGCTACACCATGTTCAACAACCGTATCTGAAGAACTAAAAGAAAGCCGTTCTTTGTGAATAACATTGAGATCACCAAAAATGAAGGCTTCAGATAAATGAGAAGAGAAAGAATGTGCTTTATCATGGATCCTAGATAGTCGAAGTATCTATGTTAGTTCGTCACGTTGGGAGAAAAAAAAACAAAAAACAAATCAAATTCATTTAGTCGTAGCAAGAAAACCGAAGATTTCGGAAGATTTCAAACTTGAAGCGCGAGTAAAGAAAACGTTGTTGTGCATTTACGCAAACATCGACCTTTGGCTGGAAATTGTGAATAGAGGCAGTAGGAGAAAGAGAGTAAGGCTTGCTGTCGGAATGCTCAAACAAATGAGTTTCGCTCAAAAACAAGAGGTAAGGTCTAGAGGAAAAGTGGTGGAGGTTATGTCAGCGAAGTAAATATTATAATGAAGAATGTGCATTTTGAGGAAATTATTGGAAATAAGAAGATTGCCCATCAGAACAAGTGGCCAAATTAGCAAGGGCACCAATAGGGACCGACCGGGGCGGGAATTTTGCCGGGGCCGGGGCCGGGGCCGGGGCCGGGGCCGGGGCGCCGGGGTTAGCTAAAATTAGAAATGTAAGTCAAAAACACTGAAAGTCTTAAAACTTAGGATGAAAATTAAATATAATCATTACATAATTGAGTCGAGTCCCATGTCTCTCATTTAAAGTTTGCGTTCAGATTCATCTTAAGTATTTTTATTATAAAATTCTTTATCAAATCTCGACAATAAACATCCACGCAACATCCGCAGGGCAAAGCGATGCGGATGTGGATGCGGATCTTTAATAATGTGTGGATGCTCCCGATGCGGATGCGGATGCGGATGCGGATGCGGATGTTACCTTGCATCACTAATATATATAGTATATATATATATATATATATAATATATATTATATATATTTAATATATATATATATATATATATATATATATATATATATATATATATATATATATACTTAATTCAATTAAATAAATAATTTTGAAAAGAGATTTCGGAAATATTTGATTTTCTTGAAGATATTTACTTTAAATAAATAAATACATTAATATTTTAATTATATTTATTTTCTTTCCCGAATTCGTTTGATATATCAAATTTCGAATATTTTTATGTTAAAAACTCGGAAAAATTAAAATTTGGCCTCAATTTTAATTTGAAATCATAGTAAATAAATACCAAAAAAAAAATTGATTATATTTAGGTATGTTTATATATTTTGGATCAATTTATAACAAATGGATTAATGGAATTAAATATATTTTTTATTTTGTTTTGATTTTAACCCTCTATTATTTAGTGTAAATATACAGTTAACCCCGGTTAGAAAACCCGGTTTTTTTGCCTGATTTTTGGCCGGGGCCGGGCCGGGCCCGGGCGGGGCCGGGACCGTCGTGTTCTAAGCACCTTGTAATCCCATCACTCCAGATGTTCCATTCTTGAATAGAGTATGGTAGGGAGGATTATATATATATAT
>JABUQX010068706.1:5000-20000 GCA_015478945.1 Trachelipus rathkii | reverse complement strand
AGGAATGAGAGGAGGGGGGGAGAAGGAGTTGCTATTCTGATGAGTAACCTGTGGCACAGAGCTATGGTGGGTTTTGTTTACGTGAGTACTAGAATTCTAATGGTTAAATTTAAGTTTGAAAAGGTCAAGGTATGTGTGGTTGTAACATATGGTCCATCTGAGGGTGATGTTGAGGAAAAGTGTGCGACTTTCTGGGATAATCTGAATGATGTTTTGGACGGGGAGTAGGAACTTTAGATTGATTGTGTTGGGAGACTTAAATGGTTGGATAGGTGATCGAAAAAGGGATGGTATAACAGGTGCCTTTGGGATTGCGGGAGAAAATGAGAATGGTAGGAAGGTGATTGATTTCTGTGAGAGGTGTGTGTGCAAGTAATACATTCTTCGGGCACAAGAGTATTCATAAGTATACAAGTTGGGGTAGGTAAAGATAGTATCGATGTGAAAAGTATGATTGGTTTTTCTGGTAAAGTATGATTGATTTTTCTGATGGACGTTAAATCAGTGAGAGGGTTGGGGATGGGAATATCAGATCATTATGTTGTTTTATGCAAGATTAAGTTAGTGGGAGTATGGATGGAGAGGAAAGAGATAAGGAAGGGAGTGGAGAGTATTGAGTGAGAAGTTAAATGAACAAGGTAATAAGGAAAAGTATGTGAGAAAAATAAGCTAATTGAATGTGAAGATGAAATAACAAATCTGGATGCAAATGAAGGAAGCATTTCTTAGTAGTGCAAGAGAAGTATGTGGTTGTGCTAAAGTAGAAAGTAAAAATGTCAATAGTGAGTGGTTGGTGAAATGAAGAGGTAATGCAAGCGGTTAAAAGTAAAAACGAGGCGTGGTTGAATGTGCTAAAACCCAATGATGAGGTCTCGAAAGAAAGGTGTATGGAAATATATAAGAAAGGAAAAGGGAAGATTAAAAATGCAAAATTGCAAACGTTGTAAGAAAAAATGAGGTAAATGAACAGTTTGGAAAGAGAATGAATGGGAAGTTGGGAACTTACATGGGACTAGGAATCTCTTTTGGATGGAAGCGCGAAAGGTAAAAAATGAGAATAAGGTGAATTTGTACAGAATTATGAATAGGAATGGTGTTTTTCTAACTCATGAAATGGATGTGAAGAGAGTGAGGAGGAAACACTTCGAAAATCTGCATAATGTTGGCAGTAACAAAGAGGTGTTAGTGAATGTGCGTGGGTTTGATGGTGCAAGAAGGAATAGGTATTTTGGGGATAAAGTAATTAGTAAGGAGAAGGAAATGAGTAGAGTGAGAAAGTTGAAGAATGATAAATTTGCAGGCATAGTTGGAATTACTGGTGAAATGATCAAGAATTAAGGAGAGATGATGACTGAATGAATTTGGAAGTTGTGTAACAAAACGTTTATGAAGGGCATAGTTCCGACGGGTTGAAGGAGAGCAGTAAAAGTACCCCTATATATAAAGGTAAGGGGGGGGTAAGGGGAACTGTATGAAACTAGGAACTATAGGGAAAGTAAAGTATTGAGTATTGTACGGATGATATATGTTGGTGTTTTGGTCGAAAGAGTACGTCGAGTGACTGAGGGACTGATTGGTGAAGAACAAGGTACATTTAGAAAGTGGCAAAGGATGTGTGGATCAAATTTTTACATTAAAAAAATGATTGAGAAATTGAGTGAAAAGAAGAATAAATTGTATTTAGGTTTCTGGATTTGCAACAGGTTTATCATGGGATTAATAGGGAAGCTCTATGGCAGGTGTTATTGATTGTTATACTGTGTTGGTGGTAGGCTTCTGAAAGGAATCAAAAGTATGTAGGACGATAGTGAATCACAGGAAATATTGAGATTAATAGAAAGAAAAATAATAAAGAGGGGAATCATATATAGCCGATTTTAAATTTTTAGTAGAAAATAAATTTCAATATTTTTGTTTTATAGCTATATTTTATGGGATTTTTTACCTTATATAATTTTTAATAAAAACATATCATAATGAAAAAAATAATAGGAAATCCTCTTTAAAATTTGATGAAATCTTTTCCTCTTCTGTGAGAAACCATTACCAAACAATGGTGTCTATCTGAAATATTTAAAGTAGACCTATATTTCTTAATTATTATTATTATTATTATTATTATTATTATTATTATTATTATTATTATTATTATTATTATTATTATTATTATTATTATTATTATTATTATTATTATTATTATTATTTATTTATATTATTATTAATTATTTATATATTAATTTCAGTAAACATTTATATTTATTCTTAAACACTTTAATTTTTTATTTTACTTAGAAAGAGATATATGTGGCAATTATTATTATATTGCAAATATACTTTTCACCTTTAATTTTGAAAAAAGTAAATTGGTCAATAATAGTTCTTAATAAATTTTTAGGTTGGTTTCTTTTTTTAATCCACCCATAATATATGGAGGAAGACTAAAATTATACGCCATCAGCTAGTTTGTAATTGTAATATAAATGCTTACTCTATATTGTAAGTTATAATTCCTCTATGATGAAATTTCCTGACCGAATTGCATGCTTCCTCTTGTGACTTGGCCTATGTATGTTCAAAGGCTCTCTTCTTGGTTTAACCTTGTTGATGAGTCTTCTGGCCTATGTATGATAGCCTAGGCAAATATTTCTCACCATTGCTATATAAAAAGAATAAAATAAGTATTAGTTTAATTAGTATTTTCATTTTTATTCAAGTGGTCACTGAAAATTGATTTGTTTTGTTTTTTTTCTCTCTCTCTCTCTTTTTTTAATGATTATTATTTTCTGCCTATTATGACAGAACCAGAAAATATAGTCTTGGTTCCAAAGATTATATTTAGGGTCTGAGTCTCTGAGCCTTGCAAGTTTTTCGAGAAAATGTTTCGGGTGTGTCCTGCATGATTATTACAATTCATAACAAAGATCTGGGAAGTCATGGAAATTTTATTTTAAGTATTAGGGCGCATTCACAACCAAACTTATGGTACATTTTTATTTTGCATTTAAATTTTTTTATTTTTTAATATCAAATCCAGATTACAGGATGTAAAAATCAAATTTCATATTTTAATATGGCCACTTAAATAAAAAAGAAAAAAATAATATACATATATAATAAAAAAATAAAATAAACGAATGATAAAACAAAATAAAATAATATATATTTTATAAGGTAAATAATATGCATCATACTATATATATTTTTTAACAATGAGAGGGAACTAAAATTAAATTCTATAAAGAATTTAATTTTGATGAATATGTAAATTAAACTTGAAAACAATAATATTTTACATTTTTATTTCAAATACATATCAATGTCTTTATGTTACACAAAGACACAGATACCCATTTGATTATTAGTTGGAAATATAATTTTTTGCTTTAAAGTTGTCCTTGGTGTATGAGCTTTTTATGTAGCCCTCTGCACTAAACAACAGCTTTCCTTTTAACTTTATTATTATTATATTATTATTATTATTATTATTATTATTATTATTATATTATATTATTATTATTATTTATTATTATTGATTATTATTATTATTCATTGATTAATTATAATGTATTTAGTATTATTATTATTATCATTAGAATTGTTAAAGATGATAGATTTATTATTATTATTATTATTATTATTATTATTATTATTATTATTATTATTATTATTATTATTATTATTATTATTATTATTATTATTATTATTATTATTATATTATTATTGTTTTATTATTATATTATTATTATTTATTATTATTATTATATTATTATTATTATTATTATAATTTATTATTATTATTAATTATTATTATTATTATTCATTATTATTTTATTACTATTATTATTATGTATTCAATTTTGAAAAATAATTTTATTTTTTGGTATTATTTATTGTTTGTATTTTAATTACATAAGATACCCACTGCTGGAGATACTAAAGTTGCCCTTGATTTATAAGCTTTTTATGTAGCTCTCTACATTGAACAGCAGCTTTTCGTTTAACTCTTTCCTTGTTATTATTATTAGTGGAAACTGTTTCTGATAGATTTTCAACGAACTCAGAATAATTTTTTATCAATAATATAATATCTGATATGTGTCTGGTTATAATTTCTTGGTTAGGTTTTTGAATTTTTACAGACACAGTTTCCCCTAAATTATTATTTGTAATTTCTTTTAGAGTTCCCATACTGTAAAAGTATGGTTTGCAAAATTTTTCTTTTATTGCAACAATATCTCCAACTCCCAGTGATGCATGCATTTTTTGTTTATATTTATCTTCTCGGCTAGTGGCAAGGTACTGCAGATTTTTTAAAAATTCACAATACTGTAAATCATTCAAATTTAGCTTTTCGGATATTTTTGAAAAGTCAAATATAAGTGGTCCTGGTCAGGCTCACAAGGAGACCAATCAGGATCATCTGAATGATCCTCACTATCATGAAATAAATTGGGTGAAACTACCATGATTCTAACCTTATATCCTTTCAGCAATATCTCCGGAGTTATTGCAAATGGGATATTTGGATCCACCTCAGGGTTTCTTAATATTGACTTAAATGCTAATGGTCTTTTATTTATAAGCATATTTGCCTCCTTCACTGGTAAAGAAAACTCATCATTCTCTAATATATTTTTACCGATAGCACTATAAATGACGTTTTTCATTTGTTTGAGTAAGGATTCAACCAAGTCTCCCAGAAAGCTGGCTTTTCCAGGGTAGGGTGAAAACTCTAAAAAATTTATAATATGGTGTGTTAAATAATTTTTAACATCTACATCATTAAGAAAGTTTTTGATATTTTGTACTGAGCTTACTATGCTACTACCTTGGTCACTGACTATAAGTTGTGGAATTCCAAAGTCAAACACGTGAAATTGAAAAGCAGAAATAAAAGACTTATTATCTATATTTTTACATAGAATAAGGTTTACAGCTCTTGTATATGTGCAAGTTATAATTAAGATGTAAACTTTTTCTATTATATTATTTATTTTTATATTAAATGGTCCAATGTGGTCCAGAAATATTTCCCTGAAGAGGATTTGAGAAGGATTTATTCTATAATCTTTATAATGATTTTAATTAATTTTTATAACTCTACCATATATTAGTTAACACTTTATACAGCTTTGAACAATTTTTTTACTACTGAATATGCTGTGGGAATGTAAAATTCTTTTCTCAGTATAGCCAACAGTTTGTTTATTCCTGCATTTTTAAACATGGTAATTCCCTTTATTAATTATTTCAAGCTAATTTATGATTTTTGAGCAACAAAATTGAATTTCCTTGATTAAAATCAACATTTAAGTTTGCAAATTTACTCTTTATTGTAATGATATTATCTTTATCAAGAAAAAGATTAAGTTGGGTAACCAAATTAGTTTCTTTGTGCTTTTTAGAAGTTTTTTAATATTGATATGTTTCTAAAAAAAATTCTTGCTGGCACTGCCTAATAATGACATTACAGCTTTCCTGATATGAACATACTGAATTTGCATCACAATTGGAAAACAAACTTGGGTTTTTTCAAGTACTTTAAGTTTAAAATTATAAATAAATTTCCTTACATAATGTGAAACCTTGCACAATTTATCAAAAGAAGAAAGTCTATCTAATTTAAATAATGATGGCACAAAAGAAAAATTTGATTATAATAAATAATAAAATCTATATTATTATTATATAATGGATTTGGAACAGTAACTTTTAACCGTCATTATTATTATTATTATTTAATATAGGCCCATTTAAATAATTTGAATTTTGTAATAAAACTTTATAAGAAACACAGCGCGTTACATAGTCACTAAGATTCTGAGATCCTTCACAATGGTGAATAGTTATCAGGTGTTTTTCCATGTCGTTTCAATAAAATTCAGCGATTATTAATAACAGACTCTTACTTTCCTACTTTATTTAACTTTTCTACTTTATTTACAATCTAATTTAGAGTTACCATTGAATCAGTATATAAATGTAATTCATTTATTTTTAAAGGAGTAAAGGTATTAGTCAAGTTATCAAGCATTTCTATTAAACACTGAACACCAAATTTTACAGCAAATAGCTCTAAAACTGGGATAGACCTATTATTACATTTATTGGAAATTATTTTGTTTTTTGCATATAAGAAATGCAACTCACTAATTTTAGTTTTTGGAAAATATAAATGTCTTTACTAGCATCAGTAAATGCTATAATGTTATATGAGGAAGAATAATCCCCTATAAACCTTTTTAACTCAGGTTTTTTTGTTTTTATACTGTGAGCAAATATTTTTATATTCTTTTAATAAATTACTATCCAATTTTGTGTCCCAAGATATATCTTTATTATTTTGCAATTTATGTAAAAATAATTTGGCTCTATTCTTTCCAGGAAGCCCAATATTTAGTGAGTCAAATTGATCATTTATGGCAGGTAAAACAGATCTCAGAGTGTTTGGTTTGGGATCCATTTCATTGTTTTCGTTATATATGGTTATATGGTTATAAAGCTTAATATAATTATTTATAGGATCATTAGTATTACTGTTATTTTCCAATTCGCTATCATTTAGTTTTTTAAACTCTGGTGAATTACTATAGAATTGTTGCAAATTGAACCCAAAATTGTTAATTATTGTATGGGATTTGTGATAAGCCAGAAAAATATCACTTTCAAAAGCTGAAGAAAGCCTAAGTTATCCATATAGGAAAGGTTATACAAACATTTTCTAAGTTCAAAATCAAACTCATCATGGGAGTCAACATGCAATATTAGTATTATATAAAGTGCTACTATGAGAATAGAAGGGCTACACCTCTTACCGAAAAGGAATCGCATTAACTTATAAGAAACAACACTAAAGTCATTTTCTTATATGTTTTTAAACCACAAAAAGTGGAATTTTTCTTTATCTTCCTGAGGCAATTTAATCTGATGAAATGCTTTCTCCAGATCAAATATGAGAAGATATTTATTAAACCTATGTAAAGTCAATGCAATATCCAATCTGTTATATAAATTAGGTCCTGGTAAGCTAATATTATTATGAGATAGATTATTTGGTTTGTTTTTATCACATTATTTCGACAAATATACAATTCTACATTTCGTCATTTCCACTTTTTCTTTAAAACTGCATTATGAGCTAAAAATGAAACTTTATTATTATTATTTATTGAAGTTATTTCAACAGGTTGAATGATACCTTGGTTAAGATGATCAATTATGACATTATTTATATGTTCTTACTAATTTTAAGAGGCCTTTTTTATATTTTTTAAGTATTATTTATTTACACTAGTAAGGAATATAAAATTAATTTGGCAAAAAATTTTATATTATTAATTCCATAACAGGCTAACAATCGACCTTTCCATATCTACTGTGTATGGGACCGTCTTTGATAGGCCTGCCTATTTTCCTTCTCTAATTTTTTGGACATTCAAAACCTGCCAACTAGATGAGGAAACTATTTAATTTTTATTTACTATATATCATCCAATTCTATGCTAGTTTATTATTTTGAGCTAGAATGAGATAGAGTACAACCCATTTTCCTAGACTTCTCTCCATTTATTTCTATTTTGACATTTATTTGCGAGCAAAATCGGTTGTTCCTGTGAATTTCTTCGTATATTTCCAAAGGCATTTTTATAATTTATTCAAGTCTTTTCATTTCAGCTAATAATTCCTAAGGTTAATATATACAATGTAACTGTTGTTCGTTACACCAAATGAACTGCATTTATATGTATTATGTTGCTCCAATCACCACTAAAGTCAGATGGATTTCCTATTTCTTGATTTCTTCGGTGCTTATCTAGTACAAGGTATTTTATTCTTTGAATTGCTTTTACAATTTGAGGGAAGGTATATTCACTCTGGTTTGTATTGAAGGGACTACACTGCTCACAAACTTTATGTTTTATTATTTAGTTTTATATTACTTCTATAATAGAAGTTTTGTAATATTGCTTTATTGAAACACCCTTACTTAACATATATTTCAGACTCGTACAACTTCTATATTAATTTTGTGCTACTGTTTGAGATATAAACTTATTTCAGACAAATCAATATAAACCTCGCAAGTCTTGGTTGTTCTTTGTTTTTATTTATGACAATTGTGGTGAGGTAGGCGGGTGATGTTTTTGAGTGCTGGTTACATTTAAGGACTTTAATTACAAACGATTTGCTACTTGCTCTGATACTGGTATCTAATCAGTGTACCTTTAGATTCAACACGATTTGTTGATGTTTCTTGCTTGTGTACTTAATTTTTATTTTATTTTGGTTTTTGGGTTTTTGAGTTGGATTAGGTACACTTTTGTTTTTTAATACAAAAACTGCGTGAGTGCCATGCATTACATGTCTAACATTTTCGCCATTAAATTATTAGACCTAACAGTCTTTCAATTTTTAATGATTTAAGTATCTCACATTTAAACAACCTCACAATTCTTTAATTTTTGCAATTGGATTCAGTGTGTTTTGAAGTGTGGCAACTCATATGGTCCCATACAACATCTATGTATTGCGAATTCTGACAAGGAATAACCCACCGCCTTGTTCTGTTGTTTCAGTGTTTTGTTTTTTTTGTTTTGATTCACGATAATGTAGTAGTCAAGCTATCTGTTTTTTCTAACTTTGATGTTGTTTTTTAGATGTATGCATTTCGTTTGTTGTATTTACCTACCCTCCCACTCTTTCCCAATCTATATGAACTTCAAAATGCATTATTTAAAACATACTTCAATCTAAATTTGGATATTATTATTTGTAATGTTTATTATTGGGTTTGATATTATTCAGCGCAACTGTTCACAACATAAATTAATTGGCAAATCATTTACTATTTTATTTTTAAACTATCTATTTGGCCCTCATTAATTTTAGCCTCACTGATCCATGTGTAATAGATTTTTGTGCTTAATTTTATCTTAGTTTTCATTTTAAGCGGTTTGTTGTATAAACTTGTTACTGAAGGCACTTTTTAATAAGTTTCTTGAGCCATATCTAATCCATATCTGGTCTAAATGGCTTTTTTATTAAACTTTTGCTGGACTTTGAGTTGTTTTGAGAGCAAATGTTAGCCAATTTATTGTTTCTCCATCATATATCTTCAAAGTTTTTCTATGACCTACTCAAAGTCTCAGGCTCCCATTCATATTCAGGAGCCTGGAGTTCGGGTCTTTTTAACTAGAAAACCTTTCAATATGAGCATTGCGGAATATTTTGTACAGGCTATTTTATTTTCAATTTCCTATGAGAGATGAGATGCCAAGGCTAGTACTCATCTTTTTTAACAAATTTTATCTGCTGTTCAAATGTAATTTACTCTTTACGCTAAGGACAGGTGCCAGACAAACTCATCTTATTCAAGACAAAAGTTTGACGCTTCACCGGAAAACGGTCACAATTTGTAAATAATACTGATAGATATATATTTACATTATATTAATGATTTATAAATGTTTCCTCATCAACTTACCTTTTCGCCATACGCAAACACCTGTAACATGTATGTAGTGGTTTATTAGTTTTAATAAATATTATAAATATTTACCCGCTGTACTCGAGATGAAGATATTGCATACATTTGAATAAAAAACGCTATGTAATTAATACAATGTTGCTTTTATAAAAATTATAGATGTTATCAATTTTATTACTCAATTTGGCAGTACTCATCCTCTCAGAGAGTTCAAATTTGAGATATTTAACAGAGAAAGCACCTTCAAAAAACTAGTATGATTACATCTAATAAGTAAAGTTTGGGAGATTTGCAACTGGTCCGTCTATCTCAATTTTGAGTTTAAATCTACAACAAACTCTTACCTCTCAGCATTTCCTGAAGTCCTCCTCGAAACATTCTCGATGGAAATGACACTGAAAATACCTTGTATCTAAAATGTAGGTTTCTAAATAAAATTTTGTATTTTATATATTATATCTTGTATTATTGTTATGTATTTATTCATCTGTATAGTAACGATTGTTGCTATAGGACTATTTCTGTGTCTATCATACGACAACTCTAAGAGACAGTCTGGCTGAGCATATAATCTTAATTATCTATAATATAAACGCTTTATGAATAGTTAATAATTCGTATGATAACTTTAACTAGTAGAAATAAACTTGATAGTTTAAAAAGTGCCTCACAAATAAAGGTTTTCAAGAAAATATAGGAAAATTTTGTATTAAATATTTCTGTTATGATGGATGCTCGTAGGTACTTGTCTAAAACTCTATCGTGGCTTTCAACTGAAACTTATTTATTAATACACATGAGTATCTTAGATCGTGAGAGATAACGGTGATCAAGAAATTATATAGAAAAGCCAAATGAGATAGTTTTAAAATATATGGATACACTATAAGTGAATTTGCTTCAATTATGTGTCTCTGATATGTGGAACAGTTTGCCTCCGCTAATATTATGTTCTAAAACTCGCAACTTTATCTATTTACTTATATTTCCAATACCTATAACTCATATATGAACTGTCATTTCTAATACATCGTTTCAAATATAAGTCAAAATTATTATTATTTTTATTTCTGTTCTATATTAGAGCTCAATCCATACCAGAATTAGAAGAATGGTGAGAGATAGAATTAGCTTTAGAGAGTATCACAGTTCATAAGAGAGTATACAAAAAAACTACCTGTCAGCTACATATTCCAGAAACAAAACTAAATATGATAAAAACACTAACACAAGTATAAGAGTAAAAAACAAGCAGGTAGAACAGAGGTGATATGCTATTCTCAATTGAGTGACGAGCTATTTCCTAAAATAACCAGCTAACAAACAACTTAGCACTACATCATAAATTCTACTTGACAACTCAATTATCGTACTAAAAAATTTGCCACTATCAGTAGCTGATACTTTGCTATCCATACTCTGTTGATAGTTGCACCGCATTACTAGTTGATGTATTACTTTCGAAGAGAAAGCGCATCACTGGAACAGACTTCGCAAACAATGAAGATGAATGTATAATAGCGCAGCTATTTTATTATATATTGGATATCTAAACTATCATAAATAGTAATATATCTATTATATGTATTTTAAATATATATGCTATATATTATTTGTATTATTAGAAATTATTAATTAGTTATGTCACTTGATGATCATGATTATTATTTTATATCTCATAGTTATTCTCATTATGTACTTATTAAAAACCATAATGATGATACCATAATAACATCTCACTTCTTACAAATATAAACCGATATTATAATATCTTTAATTTAAAATATATATAATTATCAGAATAGCAACAACTCTACAGGCTATAAACATCAATATCCAATTGAAATTAAAATTTAGCTAGATTACGTGTTTCATCTCTATATCTACAATATAAAGTATGGTGGCAGAACTACAAATCACATGATAGTCAGTCCTACTATCCAGGAAGCAAGTTCTTAGTTATATTGATTGCTTTATCTTTCATATATTAATGTTAAAACTATAAGTTCATCATAGTAAAACGCTATCAACTCTCACTCAATCTGGGGTCACCTTAAAGACTCTATCTCACTATCTTTATCACTATAGCTGACTAACTTAAATCTTACAGATGAGGCTACGGTATGAGTCGGAACTGACTGGCGAGTCTTTATGTATAGTGTCAGGAAAGATAAAGGTGCCATAGTGTTGTTCTTGAAATGATATAATAATTATTTATTTTACTTTCATTATTCATGTGAGCCATCTTTGAAGAATTAAATACATTGAATATTTAATAGTTGTTGTTACATGTATACGAATGAATTGCTATAATGTGAGTAAGATTGACCGATTTGTCGAGCAATGAGAATAGGAAAATCATATTAAGAGCTAATACACTCTATCTGCATCATCAGAGAAAGTATTAATTATGATCATGAGCACTTATTATATTAACTTCAATAAGTCATACAGTAATGTTGCAGTAGTGATTACGGATCTGTGTGAGCGCTCTCTGCTATTCGTTCAAAACATCAATAAGAGCATAATAATAGATACCTCTCGATGTCCCATGCAGCAAATTTGTTATCAATATTAGCATTTTTGAAGTTTAGCGGAGTCATAATACATAACTAGCCATTGGTTTATATGTCTTAGTTAATAATCATATCTTTAATTAAAAGTTTATATATATATTATTGCTGTTCTTTCGATAATTCAATAATAATATTAAATATTGTCACGTAGTTTATATATCTGGCGAGTTGCCAATAAATATGACAAATAAAATAATGGTAGAATTATTTGTTATCTAATGTTTATATAGTTATATATATATTCAAACACAGTTCATTGTATATAAGTAATACACTTCTACAATAATTTAAAATGATGAAATAATACATTTGATTATTATAGGCTAAGAAGTATAGCACTTGATATAATCAATAAGTTTATATTATAAAAAATTTGAGTCGTTCATTATTATGAATATAGTATCTACTTAACTAATCTAATATTCTACGTATACTATAAGCCGATTGTATCGCAAAAATAATGTCAAAACTAATAGAAAATAAATGGAATGACTAGAGTAATGAGTTATAATATTAACTAACTAATATATATAATTATACTTTAACATACTTACCAATAATATAATATCTAACATTATCTTAAGATAATTGAGGATGATGAGTCACGTAAATATAAATAAATTCTAAATGTATATTACTAATTAAATATTACGAGTATAGTTTAATTGAGATGTCCTAAAAAATTCTCATAATTAAGCTATTTTCATGAAGATATTATAATTAATTTAACTTAAGATGTACAAAAAATATAAATCACATTTCAATACATGATTGAGCGATTTTTAAATGTGCTGAGTGCATAAATTAAGAGTGTTTCGAAATATGTTATTAATAATAGTTAGCTCAACACTTTGGACTATAATTTATGAGAAATAATATTGCAAAAATTTCATATAATATATTATGCACTCGAGAACCAATGATTTTTATATTATTATTATTATTTTATATTGTGCTAATTATTCATGTTATGATGATATATTCATTATATCTTAATAATATAATTATCTAGAGAGTTATTACTTATCTTCTTAAAATATATAGATATATTAAATATAGAATGGAGCAAGATGGAGAAGTCACTTGATTTTACTGTAACTCAAAATTTCTCTATAAATAAACACACATTAGCTTTTACGTGATACTCAGATAGAATATAAGACAGACTAAAATACAATAAACATAAAATGAAAATAAAATGTAATCTCTAAATATTTTTAAAGTTACTATATTTGAAAGAGCAATTTAGTTACCTAGGTTTAGATGAGTGCAAGAACGGTTTTATTTAAAACAACTAGATTCTAATTAATTTATGACAGATTATATATGATTAATATTGTCGAACCGCATGCATATAATAAACTACCAAAATTGAAGCTACCTAATTTATGTATACTAGTACCAGGACCTATATATTTAATATAAATAAAATGATTCGATTATATCATATTATATACTGTGATTATAATTATATGGATCCGAACACATTTTTAGTTTTCCAAATTCCTTCTCTGTGTAGCTCTATATTCTATCATAATTATTAATAAATTAGCCTTTTGAGTAGATATACTAGACGTACTATAATATATATATATATTATAAAATATATAATAAATTTTATATATATATATATATATATATATATATATATATATTATATATATTAATAATTCTAGTGTCTATTATATATATATATTTATATATATATAATATAATATATATATTTAATATATATATTATATATAATATATATATATAATAATATAATTATTAAGTATATTAATATAAGTATATATAGTATACTGAATTTTCTTCGCCCTTGAGGTTTTGATAAAGAACTTAATTGTTAAAATTTAATTAGTAGCAAATTAAGTAAACTATATCGCAATATACATTAAACTTATATTAACAAATAAATAAATAAAAAATTAGTTTAACCCCAAGATTCGTGTTGTAAGCGAAACACTTCGTCGGGACTAGAGGTTGAAATTTTTTCTCATGATGAGGTTGGCTACTTTTGAATTATTTGGCTACTTGGGTAGAGAGAATGGATCTTTTTGATGATGTGGCATTTTTTAAGTAGATTTGATTTTCTTCAGTAATTTTTCCAGAGAGCGTGATTCTTTTAGGTATAGGTTAGTTGTTTCGTCAATTGGAATTTCTCCTTTCTGTAGATTATATTTATTCGTGTTCTTAATTATGAAGGATTATCAATTTCCGATTTTCTGTGTTTCGTATTGTTTTTATGATAATGGGGTGTTCGTGTTTATTTTATGGCTATTAATTTGACGGTGTTGTACGAGTGAGGATGATTGTTTATCATCCTTGATTTTTGTGTTGAGAGAGACGGATGGTAAAATTATTAGTTTCACCTATATTTGTTTGTATGCAGTTATCACTTTGATTTTGTAAATGCCTGCATTTATGTTTGGATTATTATTAGAAGGTTTTAAACTATGTTTCAAGATTATGTTGTTTGATTTTACTGTGTGTATGAATTAACTGAAAATACTAAAATAATAGATAAGATATTGGAATAGTATCTGTTAAGAGATGTATCTATGTATTATAAATTTTAAATTATCTATATATACTATTATATATATATATTATAATTAATTTATATATCTATATATTTATATATTATTAATATTATATATATATATATAATTAAGTTGTTTATCAAAATAATTAGTCGGGCGAAATGAATTTTCAGTTAAAAACATTATTTAAAGAAAGTTATTAATTATAATTTATATATTAAATATACATGTATCTAATATATATAAAAAATGTATAAAATTAACTTTTAAATATATATAATATATATATAATATATATATATATATATATATTAATATATTATATATATATATATAATATAATATATTATATATATATATATATATCTATATTATATATATATATTATATCAAT